>LBNU01014734.1:17637-33588 GCA_014162995.1 Artemisia annua
CAATGACAGAGTACGCTTAGATCCATAAAGTTTTATCATAAACACATCAACTTCAAGAACATTTGTTGGCTAACAAATCGTAATCTGAAAATTCAGATTTTTTACCCTTTTTTTTAATCAAGCTATAGTTAATAACTGAAAAAAGAAAACACATCTCCCATGGCTTTCCAGCGTCCTCAAATCATTCAATGTCATCATCTGAGAATGTAGATCAGTCAT
Source organism: Artemisia annua (assembly GCA_014162995.1). Classification (NCBI taxonomy): domain Eukaryota; kingdom Viridiplantae; phylum Streptophyta; class Magnoliopsida; order Asterales; family Asteraceae; genus Artemisia; species Artemisia annua. The sequence goes on from LBNU01014734.1 coordinate 17,857, forward strand.
CAATAAGTAAGGGCTGTAAATATAGCAAACTTGCCCCGCTATGATGTAGCGGATAATCTCACCTTTGTTCAAATCCATTAAGGAACATCCAAACACAGGCTATCATATTTCAATTCTTTTCCAAAAAGACACGAAACCCATGTCAATGTCTCATCCAAGCCATTTTATATAGTTGCACATTGGGGAGGATGAGAGAAATTGATATAAAGATAGTGTTAGTTTAATGCTAATGTAATTTGTGAGTTTTTCTTTTACCATATTTAAATTAATACATAATAGTGAAATGACTTATATTTAAAAAGAGAAATAATGTTGACATACTATGAAAGGTTATAATCTTTCTTATGGATGACTAAATAATTATTAATAAAATGAAGAGTATTTTTATAATATTATAATATATACTAAAACCCGTTTGGGTGCGGGGTCCATAGGAAGGCCATTAAAAAGCTATTAAGCCCCTAATTCACGCTCCTATTGGTTCTTCATGACAAAAGGCACAATACTATTGGCGTGAAGAGTTAATTACTATCATGCTACAGTGCCTTAGTAACAGTGCACCCCTTTTTGCAACTGTTTTGCACTGTTACACATTGTATAACGTTTTATACCAGCTCATCTTTCCAGATCTTTCCCCTAAATTCTATACCCTTCTTCTTCGCACACACCACATCATTCATTATGTCTCTAAGGGTTTTCTTAGATCTGTATGGGAAGCTGAGTCGGTGGACTTGGTGGCGGTGGCTTACCAAGGGCTACGGCGGTTCAATAAAGGCGGCACAGACCCTAATAAAGCAGTTAATTAGCTCTTTTCGGAAGGTTTCATCCTTTTAATTAATTATAAAGATCCAATCTTTTTCGGTTTAATTTATGCACTGTATGTTTCCGATTACCCATATATAGGGTTCATGATCTTTTATTTCCAGTTATTATTATTATTATTATTATTATTATTTTAAAGTTTGTATTTTTATTTATGGTTTTATACTTTTATGTTTAATTGCAGTTTTCAACTATTTTGCGTGGGATACACGGATTGCAAAAAATTGCGTCTATATGGGCTCCATCAAGTACCCTCAACAACCGACTAAAAAGATTCAAGTTTCTGTCAAGCAGCTTGGCATACGGGGTTTACAGGCAAGCTTTTTAAATTACATTTAGTAACACATAAAAGAGGGTGTTTGGGATGCTTATTGCAAGAACATGTGGGCTTACGGGATTGTTTAGTTAGGCTTATGACTCCACATGTTCTTGGGCTTGAACAGGCCAGGAACATTCGCAAAAATAAAATTCACATAGACCTTAAAACTGCTTAGAATTTGCTTATTGCGCTTTGAATCAGGTTTCTTTTAGATAGGAGTGGTTATGATGTCGATTGTATAGTTAGGATTTTTATGAATGGGTATGATTAGATTTGGTACAAATTCATGATCTTTGTATAATAGATATAGTTGTTTCATGGAAATTATAGGTTTCTTAATTTGTAGTACTAGATAAAACATTTTACCGGTCATTTGTGTTGAGAACAATTACCACAGATTGTTTATGATACTGTGAGCATTGATTTGTTGAATGGACTTTACATTTACGAGATTGCGAACGTAGTTTGGCTAAAATAATGGCCAGATTGACTGCGGGTATGCTTATACGTGAACCTGATTAGGTTGATAGTTGCACTGTTAATGCACCCAAGAGGATAGCACATGACACTTCTACTCATTTTCTTAAGCATGGTTATTCATTTAATTTTTGTATGAGTTTATTGCCTTTTTTCCATATGAAATAACCCCATAAGTAGACAACTTAAGCTAACCCAAACACCCTCTTTTCATGTGTTAAAACTGAATAATAAGTTGAAAATGGCTTTTGACATAACCTTTTTATTTTAGTATCAACTCCATTTGGGTTTTTGGTGGTTTTGTAACTATGTTATAGGCAATTTAACTTACTGAATGATTCATTTATTTTCTTATAATTTTCAGGTTTACAACGTACCTGAATCCGGTGAATATATAAACTATCCATTTTGCAATAGCAATAGGTAGTTCATTTTAAAACTGTCACAGTATTAATTGTGGTTATTTTATAATGGCTACCTATTGCTATTGGGAATTGGATTGGCAAGGTAACCACAGCTATTACATGACTGCATCCATGGCAGAAGAATCAAAGTGCCTTATTTCCTTCAAAATGTTTGTAGCTATCATGATTCGACAGTTCCAAAATATGGAGCTAAAGTATACTTTAAACCATTCGAGCATCTACTAGCTATAGAATATTATAGAACACCTTTTGGTTTTGGAGAAGATAATTATGAATTTTTACAATATGTCGCAAATGCAAGGGAGGTACGTCAATAAGACACTAACAAAATTAAAACAATATAATAATAATAAAAAATAAATGATTATTTTTCATTTGTTGCAGGCAGTTTATAGAGAAGCCATTTTATAGAGAAGCTATGGTAAAGCAACGAATTTGCGACCTCCAAAAACGATAACTGGTATCATTTAAGTCACCTTAGCTTATCAAAATTTCAAAGTCTTTCGGAATATGAAATTAACTATTTCTGCGATTGCGTTTGTGTTTGGTTAAAAGCGTATGATTTCTTTAACTGTATATTTTAATACACAATGTATCGATATGTGCTAATCAGAAGGAGAAATACAAGGCTAATTTAAAGAAGGATATTACAAAGCTTCATACGTACAAAAACCATATTAAGACATGGTTACAGTCTACTAAGACGAAGGATAAGAAGGTTAGCTTTATTTTCATTGTATTTGAAATGAGCATTGTCTAAGGCGAAGAAGTGTAAATTATTGTTTGATTAATATTAATTGTTAAAATATTTATACGTTAATTGTGTTTGGATGAAACAGATAAAATGGTTTTGTGGGTTTGGATAGAAACAACCTAATTATCTTCTTTTTTTTTTCTTTTTTTTTTTTTTGTTTGTGCTGTGAATAAGTAATTTTGGAAATGTATATCAAGTATAGTGAAAATTTTATCTTTTTGTGCCTTTCGTTACTCATACGCCCTTTAGTATTATGTATGATCAAGGCGATAACGAAAACTTTTTTCATTTGATTACTGTGGTCCAGGCTCTATGTATCAAACCTGCTACTGTTTCCATGGACTGTTATAACTTATAAGGAGTCACCAAGAGAGGGCGCTGGATCACAAATGAATAGTGTTAACGCTAATTTTCATTCCGTTATAAACATTTGAGCGTTACCATCATTACAAGTTGCATATTGCGCACATCCAGGAGTTACTCCTAAAGAGGTCACATTAATTTTCAATTGCTACCTAGTGAAGCCACACACTTATTCTGTCTAGCCATTGTGGATGCTGGATGAATGGTTAGATGTAAAGTGATGTGGAAATGTAGCTAGATGGTAGTGCATGAGTGGTGAATTACTTAAAGATCAAACTGGCATGGTTTATGTTATACTTGCAGTTTTGATTTTGAATCTCTAGTAGTGTTATCAGATATATGGGCTAGTATTGGCTGAGATTGTATTGTTTCCTGCTGTTGTTTAGTTGATGTTTCAGAATCTCTGGATGGGGTATGTCCATCTCAGATGAATAGTATATACTTGTAATTTGTTTGTTGATATTAATATAATTCACCCATTGCACAAAAAAAAAATTTTCAATTGCTACTTCTATTTGTTGCAGGTGTGTTCAATTTAAAGCAATATCCAGAAAAAAGTAATAATAAAATAAAACTATAAACATTACAGCGATGGACATTTTGCTTCTCAGGGAAGAGCACGGTCCTAAATGGATAATTAGAGGTTTTTTTTCTTTTAAAATTGACCATTATATACTGTGGTATACAAAGACAAATAAGGCTCAAAGCTACAAATATACGATCCCTGTTAAATTTGTTAGTAAATCAGTTACAGTAAATTTGTTAGATAGTGTTGGTTATTGTGGTACCGTGTTTGTGACATATATGCGATTCTTGGCAAGGAAAAAGTTGGGATGAGACTTGCTTTTTGGGTATTTGTGATTGAAATAAGTTGTTTTGAATCAGAATTTTTTTTCCAAGGTACTGAATAGTTGGTATCTTTAAATTAGTGGCCAATAGATGATTTGTTTCCGACTTTGTTAAAGCTAATCCAATGCCGATTTATAATACAACATAACGGTTTATGAACAGGCCGTCTATTTCAGATTCTTTTATGTTGATATCAGATTGAAGCATAACTCAATTATGGCTGTATGCTTTTACAGACTGGCTCAGCTCTAAAGAAGCTCTTTGAAGCTGGTGTGGTGAAGCGAGAAGAAAACTCACAGCCCACTTTGGAAGTGCAGATTATGAGACACGCATACAAGGGGGATTTTAGAAGAGAAAAGTAGAAAAAAAAAACAAAAAAAAACATTTGACAAGGTAATGGTTCATCTGTAATACTTAGGGGTGTTTGGATTAGCTTATATGCATATAACCAGTTGCAGAAATTTGGAAAATGGGTGTAACCTAAAACGCTAGCTACCTACGAATCACATTAACAGTGCAAAAAAATGTATAGGAGATGTTAGTGGCAGGTTGAGTTCCATGGTGCAAAGCATGGTACTCATTATCATCTTATTTTAGTTAAATAGGGCTACGTTAGAAAGAAAGTAGTTTATAAGAATAACCATTCCTAAATTGTGACTGTCATAATAGGATTAGGCTCTTGAGAGGTATTTCATGAATGACTTTTACCCTTTTTTTATCAGTTTCATGAAAGACTTTTACCCTTTTTTATCAGTTTCTATATCAATTTGTTAATTGGCCTACAACCATACCCCAAATTGATTCCTTCGTAGGTAAATGTGTTTGCCACCTAAAGTGTCTATTTTGCTGGATTTGTTGTCTGTTTGACACGTATATCATTTATTAAAAAAAATTAGATGTGTCACATTGGGTGTATCAGGTCACAGGTCAAATTGGTTTTTTTTGGCAGCCGTGCGGATACAGAAAAGTTGGAAGGCGCACGGTCAGTTGAGAAAGTAATTCAGGTAATTAACATAAGTCATAGATACTTCTACTCTGTTTTGTAACTTAAGTTGTTTAGTAAAAGGTTTGTGTTGTCACATGTTTAAGGTTTAATATTCAACTATCATTCTTTTCTTTTTACTTATTGATTGCCGAAATATGTCGTTGATCCACTTATAGGTTTTAAGTTGGGAAGCTGAAAAGATATGCACCCCATTACGAAAAGGCTGGCCACATAAGTGTTCAAAAGGCGATACAAACACCTGCACCATCCTGAAGTTGAAGTGCCAAAACTGTAACAACGACAATCCCGTAACAACTACAGTTGCCTTTCTCTTTCGTGGGATTTTGAATATATATGTAAAACCATTCTCTTGATACAATATTTTAGACATGACCTTCATACCACCAGCAAAGGTGGATAGATATAGGAACATGATATTGGACCAAGAACTATAAGCAAGACTGCGTCATGCATTTAAGGTTACAATGGTAATGATATTAGGACATGCACAGACGATTAAAATATGAGTTATGGTGTCCATTTGGATGTTAGCCATCTTAACATCTACCAACAATAACCCAAAACCAAGAAAAAAATACTCGACACTATCAACAAAGCACTCCCGCAGCAACGCGCGGGGTACCCTGCTCGTTGTTACTAAATTTCTCAATATATATTTTTGGTTATGTTATATATGTAATTATGTATTACTACATATGATGCTATCACTTAATTTTATTTATTTATTTTGCAGTAATTAATACATCTCAAACATATATTGGCAAATTTATTGAAAAGAATTTTGATTTCAATCTTTTCATATATGTATATGAACATTATATTGTCTAAGTATATGGGTTATATCATATTGTTTGTATTACATCACAATAACGTTATTATCTTACATTTTATTACATTACATTATATTGCATTACATTTCATTTACATCTACGTTTACTATGTTGCATAATATAATATTAAGTTATTATTTATTGTAAATTACAAATTCAGTCCGTGTGATTTTCAAGTTTTACACTCCTTACAACTCCCAAACTTTAATTACACTAAGCGTTACTTGATACATGAGTTTGTAATACCACCCGTCCTATTCTGTAAACTATGGGTTAAAGGCAATTTAAATGACGAATATACCCTCATTTTATTTTCAATTAAATTTTTTATGAACTTAAATTTTAATCAAAATATGAGATCCTCAAGAACAAATGAATAACCTTCAAAGACACATTCAAATTTCGAGAAGTTAATCTCATCTTCAAATCCACACTCTCAACAACCTCACTTTATCCTTCTTTATCATCAAGAAAACACAAACACTACACCAAAATTATTATATCATGTCAAAACCCGACACCCCCCTATTACCAACACTACCATAGTCCATTGAGCCATAGATTCAATCACTAACACATATTCCATGTATCCTTACACGAGAAAAATAATACTTGTTAGAATCAATAACAAAAATATAAACTAGTTGTTAAGAATTCACATATTGAGCAATCGGATCTAAATAAACAAAGTTAAATTAAACTGAAATCTATATAATCAAATGTCTGGAAAAAAGAAACATGTGTATTAATTTGACTCATAACCAACGTTAACAAATCGGGGGTTGGATTGTCCGAGAAAGGACGAGAAAGCAAATTAATTTTGAGCTATTATTAGATTGGGGGTGAAGCAACTCACGTGGAACTAACAAAATCTAAGGTACTGAACGAGAAATTCATATCTAGCCGCATTTAGTCATATTATATGTCAAGATCTAATTGGAATTTAAGATTACGAATTTATATCTAATTAGGACATACACATGCTATGTATTTGTGTTAGAGAAATTAAAATATCATAACTAATTCGATGATGCGCGTGGATTGCAACACGCACTACGATTTACCTCTCGAGGGATCTTGAGAAGCTTGCAATCCCCACCAGGCAGTGTACCTGACCGATGTAGTATAGTGTAGTGGCAAGTACTGGGGGATTGATCGTTCTCTCGCAGGGAATAGTGTTCGTTAGGCTAAAGGCTACTCTAATCTAGGTCTAAGGGTGGAGGAAGATTCTTTTTGTATTTTTATATTTTATGAAAGCAGTAAATCTCTGGTTTTGGAGGATAGGGCGAAATTAGTTGCTAGTCAACTAACCCAAGTTATCTACTTCTAAGCTACTTATATTTTTGTATTTTTGGTTTTGGAGAAAATCAGTGGTGGAGAATAGTGTTTACTTAGATTTCATTACTCCCTAACTATCTTTTACCATGTAATTAGTATGTTGAGTTTGCGTGGATGACGGGTGTATTCCTAACAAGTCGTAGGGAGTGCGTTCAATTCCCTAACTCTATAAGTTCCTACCTCACTCTATGACGATACGTCAAGCATCCTATCATGAGCTCACCGATAGCAACCTATGCATGAAATACTACCTTAAAATCGATAACGCACATACGATTCACGTTTCTAAAGACGTTCAAGCTTGTTACCGTATAGGAGATTAGCCAGTTTTCTCTAGTCTAACGTAGATGAAACATTCACCCAAATACAATCACAACATACACATCACATGATAATCAATAGTTAGGTTTCATTAGATCTAAGCAAACACAAGGTAAATTAGCCTAGCATGTTGAAATAAAGACAAGCACAAGCATATATCACACAACACATAGACATATTGTATGAATAAAGACTTATCTTGGATTAAACATGCAAGTTAGAGGGGTTGGGATACCCTCTAAGTTCTGTAATACACGTATTAGGGTTTAACCCTAAAGTTCTCCACTCCAAAATTCGACCAAAGTTCCCCCCAAATAAAGAAAAAACGTTGTATATATATAGAAAACGCGGGTTGACGGTGTCAGCCCAATAGGTGACGTCGTCAGCTCGGCGATTAGGGTTTCCTGACGGCCTTCCTTGACGTGGTCATATTTGCTGGTTCCAGATCTGACGGCCTTAGTTGACGGCGTCACCAAATTGCACTACAAACTCTCTGGCCCGTCACGAGTATTTTTCCAATCCTTGACTTCACTTACTCCTGACGGCGTCACCTTGTAGAGTGTGACGGCGTCACCTTCTGTGATCTTCAAGGTCTTTTGAGTTTTTGTTGTTTCCGCACTTTTTCACTCTGAAAACGCCCGAAAATGCTTCTTTTGTGATTTTCCCTTCAAAAGTACCTAAAATGAGAAAAGAAACGACTTTGGGTGAAATCCAAACAAAAAACATACGAATTAGGACTCAAACCGACCCCTTAAAAACGTAAATTTTTCGTCTCAATCAGAAGCTCTCTTGGTTTGGTTGGTTTGATGGTTTAGGCTGGTCCAACGAATGAGATTCTAAGACTTGTGGTGGTTGACACAGGTTTCTAGACGGTCCAAATGTGGTTATAAGATACAACTCATTTCCTAGGTTACACTCCCCGATTTCCGTTCGATCATCTTTTTCGGTGATGTGAGCGGTTCTCGTCACATATGACAGCAATCATGTCGGGTGGGACGGGATTCATTAGTTGGTGGTGGCTTGTGCTTGATGGGAGCAGGTGGTGGTTGAGAGGTGTTTTGGTTTCCTAGTACTTGATTGACTCAGATTTTAGGAAGATCTTGTGGGGGGGGTGGTTGTTGTGTTGGGTGTAATGACGAAGGCTTTTGGTTCCTTATCAATGGGGTCATTGGCATGAATTTATAAACGGATGGAATACTATGATAACGATTAGAATATCAGTTATGTTGTCCATTTGGATGTTAGCCATCTTAACATCTACCAACAATAACCCAAAACCAAGAAAAAAAATACTCGACACTATCAACAAAGCACTCCCGCAGCAACGCGCGGGGTACCCCGCGCGTTGTTACTAAATTTCTCAATATATATTTTTGGTTATGTTATATATGTAATTATGTATTACTACATATGATGCTATCACTTAATTTTATTTATTTATTTTGCAGTAATTAATACATCTCAAACATATAATATTGGCAACTTTATTGAAAAGAATTTTGATTTCAATCTTTTCATTTATGTATATGAACATTATATTGTCTAAATATATGGGTTATATCATATTGTTTGTATTACATCACAATAACGTTATTATCTTACATTTTATTACATTACATTATATTGCATTACATTTCATTTACATCTACGTTTACTATGTTGCATAATATAATATTAAGTTATTATTTATTGTAAATTACAAATTCAGTCCGTGTGATTTTCAAGTTTTACACTCCGTACAACTCCCAAACTTTAATTACACTGAGCGTTACTTGATACATGAGTTTGTAATACCACCCGTCCTATTCTGTCAACTATGGGTTAAAGGCAATTTAAATGACGATTATACCCTTATTTTATTTTCAATTAAATTTTTTATGAACTTAAATTTTAATCAAAATATGAGATCCTCAAGAACAAATGAATAACCTTCAAAGACACATTCAAATTTCGAGAAGTTAATCTCATCTTCAAATCCACACTCTCAACAACCTCACTTTATCCTTCTTTATCATCAAGAAAACACAAACACTACACCAAAATTATTATATCATGTCAAAACCCGACACCCTCCTATTACCAACACTACCATAGTCCATTGAGCCATAGATTCAATCACTAACACATATTCTATGTATCCTTACACGAGAAAAATAATACTTGTTAGAATCAATAACAAAAATATAAACTAGTTGTTAAGAATTCACATATTGAGCAATCGGATCTAAATAAACAAAGTTAAATTTAACTGAAATCTATATAATCAAATGTCTGGAAAAAAGAAACATGTGTATTAATTTGACTCATAACCAACGTTAACAAATCGGGGGTTGGATTGTCCGAGAAAGGTCGAGAAAGCAAATTAATTTTGAGCTATTATTAGATTGGGGGTGAAGCAAATCACGTGGAACTAACAAAATCTACGGTGTTGAACGAGAAATTCATATCTAGCCGCATTTAGTCATATTATATGTCAAGATCTAATTGGAATTTAAGATTACGAATTTATATCTAATTAGGACATACAAATGCTATGTATTTGTGTTAGAGAAATTAAAATATCATAACTAATTCGACAATGGAGTTGTAGGTGATAACGGCAGTGGATTTGCATCGTCACGGTGGTGGCGTAGACGGTTGATGTTCCGTCGCCGTTTGTGGGTGACCCAAGATCGGCCCGACAAAAAGTCTAATGATAATGATTGTTTTATTGTGATAATTGTTTTAGGAGTTTATGGTGTGTTTTAGGTTTGCTTATGATTAATTTTAGTTTTCCTTGTCACGATAATTTTTGTTTCCGTTGACAAATTTTACTAAGTTATGACATTTACGTTACTCAAACATATGGCCTTATTGTATTCTTAACAACGGCGATGTATAAATTTTGGTGTACAAATTTAAATTGTTTTCTTGACAGATCAAGGTTTAAAGTGTTCCATTAAATCTGGTTTTGCGTTCTTCAAACCTATGATGCTCATGAATTTTTATTTTTTTAAATATAAACTCAAAGAGAAAATTTTCCCATAAAGAATACAACGAAAACTTTTTTCATTTGATTACTGTGGTCCAGGCTCTATGTATCAAACCTGCTACTGTTTCCATGGACTGTTATAACTTATAAGGAGTCACCAAGAGAGGGCGCTGGATCACAAATGAATAGTGTTAACGCTAATTTTCATTCCGTTATAAACATTTGAGCCTTACCATCATTACAAGTTGCATATTAGAGGTCACATTAATTTTCAATTGCTACTTCTATTTGTTGCAGGTGTGTTCAATTTTAAAGCAATATCCAGAAAAAAGTAATAATAAAATAAAACTATAAACATTACAGCAATGGACATTTTGCTTCTCAGGGAAGAGCACGGTCCTAAATGGATAATTAGAGGTTTTTTTTCTTTTAAAATTGACCATTATGTACTGTGGTATACAAAGACAAATAAGGCTCAAAGCTACAAATATACGATCCCTGTTAAATTTGTTAGTAAATCAGTTACAGTAAATTTGTTAGATAGTGTTGGTTATTGTGGTACCGTGTTTGTGACATATATGCGATTCTTGGCAAGGAAAAAGTTGGGATGAGACTTGCTTTTTGGGTATTTGTGATTGAAATAAGCTGTTTTGAATCAGAATTTTTTTTCCAAGGTACTGAATAGTTGGTATCTTTAAATTAGTGGCCAATAGATGATTTGTTTCCGACTTTGTTAAAGCTAATCCAATGCCGATTTATAATACAACATAACGGTTTATGAACAGGCCGTCTATTTTGGTGATAGTGGAGCATTTCCGGAGATTCAGTATGTGCAGTGTTCGTTTGATATGAGTACGTTACATGTAATTTTCTGCATTTTTGTGTTGCACTATTTCAGATTCTTTTATGTTGATATCAGATTGAAGCATAACTCAATTATGGCTGTATGCTTTTACAGACTGGCTCAGCTCTAAAGAAGCTCTTTGAAGCTGGTGTGGTGAAGCGAGAAGAAAACTCACAGCCCACTTTGGAAGTGCAGATTATGAGACACGCATACAAGGGGGATTTTAGAAGAGAAAAGTAAAAAAAAATACATTTGACAAGGTAATGGTTCATCTGTAATACTTAGGGGTGTTTGGATTAGCTTATATGCATATAACCAGTTGCGGAAATTTGGAAAGTGGGTGTAACCTAAAACGCTAGCTACCTACGAATCACATTAACAGTGCAAAAAAATGTATAGGAGATGTTAGTGGCAGGTTGAGTTCCATGGTGCAAAGCATGGTACTCATTATCATCTTATTTTAGTTAAATAGGGCTACGTTAGTAAGAAAGTAGTTTATAAGAATAACCATTCCTAAATTGTGACTGTCATAATAGGATTAGGCTCTTGAGAGGTATTTCATGAATGACTTTTACCCTTTTTTATCAGTTTCTATATCAATTTGTTAATTGGCCTACAACCATACCCCAAATTGATTCCTTCGTAGGTAAATGTGTTTGCCACCTAAAGTGTCTATTTTGCTGGATTTGTTGTCTGTTTGACACGTATATCATTTATTAAAAAAAATAGATGTGTCACATTGGGTGTATCAGGTCACAGGTCAAATTGGTTTTTTTTTTGGCAGCCGTGCGGATACAGAAAAGTTGGAAGGCGCGCGGTCAGTTGAGAAAGTAATTCAGGTAATTAACATAAGTCACAGATACTTCTACTCTGTTTTGTAACTTAAGTTGTTTAGTAAAAGGTTTATGTTGTCACATGTTTAAGGTTTAATATTCAACTATCATTATTTTCTTTTTACTTATTGATTGCCGAAATATGTCGTTGATCCACTTATAGGTTTTAAGTTGGGAAGCTGAAAAGATATGCACCCCATTACGACAAGGCTGGCCACATAAGTGTCCAAAAGGCGATACAAACACCTGCACCATCCTGAAGTTGAAGTGCCAAAACTGTAACAACGACAATCCCGTAACAACTACAGTTGCCTTTCTCTTTCGTGGGATTTTGAATATATATGTAAAACCATTCTCTTGATACAATATTTTAGACATGACCTTCATACCACCAGCAAAGGTGGATAGATATAGGAACATGATATTGGACCAAGAACTATAAGCAAGACTGCATCATGCATTTAAGGTTACAATTGTAATGATATTAGGACATGCACAGACGATTAGAATATCAGTTATGTTGTCCATTTGGATGTTAGCCATCTTAACATCTACCAACAATAACCCAAAACCAAGAAAAAAAATACTCGACACTATCAACAAAGCACTCCCGCAGCAACGCGCGGGGTACCCCGCGCGTTGTTACTAAATTTCTCAATATATATTTTTGGTTATGTTATATATGTAATTATGTATTACTACATATGATGCTATCACTTAATTTTATTTATTTATTTTGCAGTAATTAATACATCTCAAACATATAATATTGGCAACTTTATTGAAAAGAATTTTGATTTCAATCTTTTCATATATGTATATGAACATTATATTGTCTAAATATATGGGTTATATCATATTGTTTGTATTACATCACAATAACGTTATTATCTTACATTTTATTACATTACATTACATTATATTGCATTACATTTCATTTACATCTACGTTTACTATGTTGCATAATATAATATTAAGTTATTATTTATTGTAAGTTACAAATTCAGTTCGTGTGATTTTCAAGTTTTGCACTCCTTACAACTCCCAAACTTTAATTACACTGAGCGTTACTTGATACATGAGTTTGTAATACCACCCGTCCTATTCTGTCAACTATGGGTTAAAGGCAATTGAAATGACGAATATACCCTCATTTTATTTTCAATTAAATTTTTTATGAACTTAAATTTTAATCAAAATATGAGATCCTCAAGAACAAATGACTAACCTTCAAAGACACATTTAAATTTCGAGAAGTTAATCTCATCTGCAAATCCACACTCTCAACAACCTCACTTTATCCTTCTTTATCATCAAGAAAACACAAACACTACACCAAAATTATTATATCATGTCAAAACCCGACACCCTCCTATTACCAACACTACCATAGTCCATTGAGCCATAGATTCAATCACTAACACATATTCCATGTATCCTTACACGAGAAAAATAATACTTGTTAGAATCAATAACAAAAATATAAACTAGTAGTTAAGAAATCACATATTGAGCAATCGGATCTAAATAAACAAAGTTAAATTAAACTGAAATCTATATAATCAAATGTCTGGAAAAAAGAAACATATGTATTAATTTGACTCATAACCAACGTTAACAAATCGGGGGTTGGATTGTCCGAGAAAGGTCGAGAAAGCAAATTAATTTTGAGCTATTATTAGATTGGGGGTGAAGCAAATTACGTGGAACTAACAAAATCTAAGGTGTTGAACGAGAAATTCATATCTAGCCGCATTTAGTCATATTATATGTCAAGATCTAATTGGAATTTAAGATTACGAATTTATATCTAATTAGGACATACACATGCTATGTATTTGTGTTAGAGAAATTAAAATACCATAACTAATTCGACAATGGAGTTGTAGGTGATAACGGCAGTGGATTTGCATCGTCACGGTGGTGGCGATGGATGTGGTGGCGTAGATGGTTGATGTTCGGTCGCCGTTTGTGGGTGACCGAAGATCGGCCCGACCAAAAGTCTAATGATAATGATTGTTTTATTGCGATAATTATTTTAGGAGTTTATAGTGTGTTTTAGGTTTGGTTATGATTAATTTTAGTTTTCCTTGTCACGATAATTTTTGTTTCCGTTGACAAAATTTACTAAGTTATGAAATTTACGTTACTCAAACATATGGCCTTATTGTATTCTTAACAACGGCGATGTATAAATTTTGGTGTACAAATTTAAATTGTTTTCTTGACAGATCAAGGTTTAAAGTGTTCCATTAAATCTGGTTTTGCGTTCTTCAAACCTATGGTGCTCATGAATTTTTATTTTTTTAAATATAAACTCAAAGAGAAAATTTACCCATAAAGAATACAAATGTATTTTTGTCATTTTTCTAGCATGTAATCCATCATTGACCAAAAAAGGGTGGAAGAGTTACAAACTCGTGTGTCAAGTGAAGCATAGTGTTGATCAAAATTTCGGAGTGACTAGAAGAGAAAAAAAATTGAAATTACAAGGACGAAACTTATAATTTTATGTATTGTTGATTAGCATTAATATCCTCTATGTACTTACCCAAAACACATGTAGTACATAAATGTGGATTAGAATGTCTATAAATGCAACATTTTTCAAGAGACCGTCATTAATGTTTTTAACAAGTTCTTCTTCTTTTTCTTTTTTTTACCAATTTTATAACTTGTGAAAATTTGTACTTTGTTAGCACACATACATGACCACCATGTTGTCTAATCAAAAAAATAGTATTAAAAATGCGAAGCCAATTGGAGTTGTTCTTAGGATTTCTGGAGATGGAGAAAATATGAGGAGTCCTTACAATGCACTCGACTTCTGTGGCCATACTTACAAAATTGTAAGTTTCTTGATTTTTTTATCATTATAACTGATTTCTTGTAAAATGTTATTAACCAACAACACTGTAATTTTATAACTCATTTATTTCATAAATTTAATTGATGTTTTCTTCTTCGTGTATTTAAACATGTAGAAAGACACCGTGCTTTTGGCGCATGATTCTCATGGACAAATGAATAAGCCATGGGTAGTTATAATTAAGGTATGTTATTGCAACTTATACTAATCATGTATATAATAACTAATCATAAGTTTCATCATTTATATACAGGACATTACTGGGATGAAAAATGGGGATATAATGATATATGTCCAATGGTTTTATCGTCCAAGTGAAATTTTTATAGGTTAAAATATGGAATCATTTGATACAAGGGAGTTGTTTTATAGTTTTCACAAGGACGAGGTTCATGCTGAAACGATTATGCACAAATGTATAATCCACTTCATTACTAAAAAAAGCCAGAACCCGCTTCGTAAAAAATATCCTGGTTTTATAGTCCAAAAGGTGTATAACCCAAACACTAAGAGGCTTATCAAGCTAACTAACAAAGATTTTTTACCTGATATGAAAAGCGAAATTGAAGAGCTTGTTCTGAAAACAACTTCTCATTTAGGAATCATTCCGGCAATTAAAAGTGAAGATGACGTTGATGAAATGGAAGTGGACTAGAGGAGATGTCATATTTTGTATTTCTTGGTTGTTTTACTTTAACGAAATGCTCATTA
>LBNU01014734.1:35515-75144 GCA_014162995.1 Artemisia annua
TAGAAAGACACCGTGCTTTTGGCGCATGATTCTCATGGACAAATGAATAAGCCATGGGTAGTTATAATTAAGGTATGTTATTGCAACTTATACTAAGCATGTATATAATAACTAATCATAAGTTTCATCATTTATATACAGGACATTACTGGGATGAAAAATGGGAATATAATGATATATGTCCAATGGTTTTATCGTCCAAGTGAAATTTTTATAGGTAAAAATATGGAATCATTTGATACAAGGGAGTTGTTTAATAGTTTTCACAAGGACGAGGTTCATGCTGAAACGATTATGCACAAATGTATAATCCACTTCATTACTGAAAAAAGCCAGATCCCGCTTCGTAAAAAATATCCTGGTTTTATAGTCCAAAAGGTGTATAACCCAAACACTAAGAGGCTTATCAAGTTAACTAACAAAGATTTTTTACCTAATATGAAAAGCGAAATTGAAGAGCTTGTTCTGAAAACAACTTCTCATTTAGGAATCATTCTGGCAATTAAAAGTGAAGATGACGTTGATGAAATGGAAGTGGACTAGAGGAGATGTCATATTTTGTATTTCTTGGTTGTTTTAGTTTAACGAAATGCTCATTACAATTTACAAATACTGTAACATCAACTTTGTTGCTTAAAGGTTATACCAAAAGCATGGCCGTTCTCAAGCTTTTCGAGGACATGTGTGAGAATTGAAAATGGGATCCTAATGAAGGTTAAACAAAAGTCTCGAGTTCATTATAAATTTTGGTCATGTTATTTAACTACAAATATATATATTTATATAAAGTTAATTATTTGATTTAGATACATTTTTATTCATTCAATTCCCTCTATAAATAAAAAAATGTGTATACTTCTTATTAGAGAAATGCAAATGTTTACATTCAGTAAAAACATATATGATGCAGGTAAGACAGTTAGGGTTCGTTTGGTAGGACGAAATGAAATGCCAAATGAATGAATAAATGATGTAATGAAATAAATGATGTAATGAAATGATTCAATATCGTTATTAATAGTGTTTGGTTGGTATGATAGGACGAAATGGAATCGANTCTACAGTCGCGGGGTGATCTCCAGCGGCTCACCTAATCGTTGGTGTACGTATGTATGTCAGTGTAAGCCCTCTCGGGGGCATCCGATTAGGAACGGCCTTGGTAAGGATTAGAAAGAGTCTTCACACTATGTTGTTGACGAATTCTAACTCCAAACCTGTAAGTGCCGGATGGTCTACAGTCGTAGGGTGATCTCGTACGACTCACCTAATCGTTGGGGTACTTCGGTTTTTTCTGAGTTAGCCCTTTCGGGGGCATCCGATTAGGAACGGCCATGGTGAGGGGCAGAAGGAGTAACCACATTATGAGGGTGAAAAATTCTGTTTCTCACTTGTAAGTGCCGGTTGTTTATTACTAACCATTTTCTTGCAGGAACTTCACCACCAACACATGATTCCACATGCTCATACTTACGTCAAAGGCTTCCCGAAAAGATCTAAGTTATACAAAGTCAAAGAAAGATCAAAGTTTCTCAAAGTTAATGAAAGATTCAATGACAACGGAATCTACAAAGTCTTAAGACAAAGATCTTACTTAATGAACGGGAATCACTTCAGCACAAGTCATAAAAGTTCAAAGACGTATGAGCATGTTGGAATGGCGTACCATCATTGGAGACAAAGGAGTGACCAAAGGCGGATTACTACATCATATGCATCACTTCAACTACAAGGAACAAGGATTGAGGAGCAAAGAATTTTGTCTAATTTGAGACGTCCAGCAATTGCCAAAGTTCAAGAGTAAAGAAAATGACGTCTAGCAACCATTCACCATTGATGACCGATCCTTAGGGGGAGATTGTTAGGAACACGTTTCATGTTATTGAAGTGTCGGTCATTAGTTTATAATAGGTTGCTATATTAGACTTATTATGTTTACATTTAAATGTTTAGTTATGAAAGTCTATGATGTAATGTGACAACATGTGGAAGTCCAAGGGCCAATTATGTAATATTGTATGAATCATCTAGTGCCTCTTGGACTCCCCTATATAAGCAAATGTAATGCCCATTCTAGGGCTTGTTAGTTCTCATGCAATATCAATATTATTAACATCAATATTAGAGTTCCTTCCATCTTCTTCTTCTAGTCTCTTCTTCTCTATTCTAGTTCATGTATCTTTGGTTGTTTATGCTAAACATGGTGACCTAACACAATTTACAAATACTATAACATCAACTTTGTTGCTTAAAGGTTATACCAAAAGCATGGCCGTTCTCAAGCTTTTCGAGGACATGTGTGAGAATTGAAAATGGGATCCTAATGAAGGTTAAACAAAAGTCTCGAGTTCATTATAAATTTTGGTCATTTTATTTAACTACAAATATATATATTTATATAAAGTTAATTATTTGATTTAGATACATTTTTATTCATTCAATTCCCTCTATAAATAAAAAAATGTGTATACTTCTTATTAGAGAAATGCAAATGTTTACATTCAGTAAAAACATATATGATGCATGTAAGACAGTTAGGGTTCGTTTGGTAGGACGAAATGAAATGCCAAATGAATGAATAAATGATGTAATGAAATAAATGATGTAATGAAATGATTCAATACCGTTATTAATAGTGTTTGGTTGGTATGATAGGACGAAATGGAATTGATAAGAAAAAGACTAAATTGCCCTTGATGATATGAAGTTTATTTAATGTAGTTAATTAATAATGGTCTTTTATGTAATTTTAATTCCATTACAAGATGGAGTGAAAAAAAATGAAGAGACCCCTAAGGAATGAAAATGATAAAATAAGTCATTCCCTGTAATGATTCATTACATTGTAAAATTGTAAACAGACAACATATTTTTATTCTATCGTAATACTCCTTTCCATTTTGACTTTGATTACAACATACCAAACGCTACCTTATATTAATTTTGTGTTATGAAGATGATTAAAAGTTTCGGAAACTGTTACATTTTATTAATAAAAATCAGATTATAATAAGAATAACTAAATTGACATAATTAAATAACATACAGAAATGAGTAGAAGCACAAGACAGACACTATAATAAGTAAACGAAAGAAATAAAGGTTGGCTAAGGCACAAGGCTCGTGTTTAACACGATTCCATAAAAACATATTCTCGTCTATTTCCCAGGGTACAACGGCCAAAGTTGATGTACAGCCGGACGTGACAAACTTGCCTGAAAGATCACGAAAAAAGTTGTGTGTTTCTGATCGAAGGACTGCTGAAAACCAGTAGATATGGACGTTTTTTCTATGTATAAAACCGAATGAGACTCGGTTATATTTATAGTGTTAACTTGTCTTATTCACCAAGACAGAATAATATATAAATATAAACCGAATTCGATATCTTCCTTTCATTTAAACCGATTCTGTAAAACTTACTCTCAAAGTTTAAATCAGTTCTAGAAATAAATGGATACACAATATGAAAACTTATTAAAAACGAAATCTGCAGCGCATAGGCGAACTTTCGAAGCTACATTTGTGTCTGCACATCGCGCAGGCTCACATGAGTTCAGAAGCTTTGAACCCATTTTGGCCCAGAAATCTGCAACTTCTGCGCGCATGTAGGTGTTGGAGTAAAACCAGCAAATCATTTAGAAGGTCAATGATTTCTTTATAAACAAGCTTTCACTTCTTGTTTTGGGCGATGTGGGATACTCTCTGTTTTCTCATTTTTTGTGTTTCAAGTACCTCACTTTGAGACACGATATCTCATTTATATTAACTCCATTTTTGACACATTTTAGCTCGTTGTGAATCTCTTGTCAAGGAGAACGCAAAGCTACCAAAAAATATAAATATATCTAACATATAAATATATTAAATAGTGTCCACAATTTGAAAAACCATTTTTCCAACAAAAAGAACATAAGGTTTATTCCAAATTCAAACATTATTATTTTTTTCCGTCAATGGTTGAATTCACAATTACCACAGGAGGTAGAAAATATACAAAATATGAAGGATAGAGCGTTAGAGGTATTATCCAATTTTAGGATTGACATTCTACATCTACTAACGATCCAATTGAAAGACAAGAGCTTGGATGCAACACGGGGCATGATCTGCAAAGTGAAGCACCTCCTCAAGTTCATGGTTTGACAGTATATATTGTGGGTCTCACATTTTTTCATCTTTAAATAATCAAAGATTTCATGAAAATTGTTTATTTTGTTTGATCGTTCACTTCATATGTCGGTGCCCACGTTTTGATTCCCAAATCTAATTGGCTATACGAAACAAAGATAACGGAATTGATTCTATGACTAATATACATACCCATTCTACCATCTTATCAGATGAGAGTTATTTTACATACCAAACTTTTCCTACATACCAACGGACTCATCCCCACCAACCATCTAAAAAGAAATCAATGGTTGAGATTAAAAGCATTTTAATATTTCACCCATTTTTTATAATTTAAATATCTTTTAAACCGTTAATCGTTAAGCAAAAATAATTACACCATCGCGACGAGCATTTAATTATCTTTTTATAAACGGGCACTTTGATATACTTTCGACCAAAAAAAAACAAAAAAACACACACACACACACACATTTTTTTCACGTTTTCTTTCCATGGCCCAAAAAATCACATGTGATATGCAATATCACATGTGATATATAATCGTTAAGCAAAAATAATTACACCATCGCGACGAGCATTTAATTATCTTTCTATAAACGGGCACTTTGATATACTTTCGACCAAAAAAAAACAAAAAAACACACACACACACACACATTTTTTTCACGTTTTCTTTCCATGGCCCAAAAAATCACATGTGATATGCAATATTACATGTGATATATAATATCAGTGTAATATCACATGTGATATTAGTGTAATATCACATGTAATATGTAATATCACATGTGATTTTTTCGGCCACGAAAAAAAATTTGTAAAAAATATATCAAAGTGCCTATCTATAGAAAGATAATTAAATGCTCGTCGTAACGGTATATTTTTTTCGCTTAACGATTAACGGTTTGAAAGATATTAATATTTGAAGGAAAAAAAAAGGATGACAGTGGGTTTTTTAAATTGTTGGGATTAATCTCATCCATTAGATAAAATAAAGATGGAGGGTGGAGATTAGTCCCTTGGTATGTAAAAAAAAATTGTCCTCAAATGATCTTTTATCCCTCTTATCAAAGTTATACTGATAGTGATTCAAAGCAATAAACCAAACGTCACCTAAATGAAATATGTGAAATAGATAATACTCACTTCGTCTCTAATTGTTATTTATCTTTCCATTTTGGTATATCTTCAAATAATTAACCATTTATAAATTTTAAATAGAAAAGTTTTCTAGTAAAACGTTGTTGGAAAATACCTCGACAACAACCCGAAGTTCAATTGCGGAAAGCTAGATCGCGAGTTATATCGAGCACAAGTAGCAAACACGAGAGACAAGATATACTACGAAGAACCAACAAGAATATTGCACACGATATACCCTCGTACCAAACCTTTATTAAAAACCTAATAAAGCTATTACAACGAGAAAGAAGAATGAATAACTAGCATCCCCCCATCTCTATTTATAGAGATGATGGGGTAGAAATCTTAGATTGCCTTGCACTCCAAGCTATCTAATACTAGTTCTAATCTACTACCTAATCTAATTACAAAGTACAATTAACTCCCTAATATATCTTTAAGTTTTACTGCTAATATTTAACAATTTCCACCTTAGGAGTAACACTTAAACATAACCGATACTCAACATCTTTTCCTCGTGCTGGAACCTCGGACCGGGGACCACCTTGTCGACCAGGCATTGTACTTTAGTAATTTTCCAAGATTAGCTTCCGTAAACTCCTTCACTTTCTTCTTTTCAGCAGCATTACCCTCTGCACCCTCTTGACCAGGTACTCCGGTTACCGTAATGTCCGCCCCCACCTTTATACCAAGGTGTACCTTTTCCTGCTCCTTTACCAAGCAGTTCCACCTCAAACCAAACACGTTCATCAACCTGTACTCCATGGACTCCTGTTTTAACACCAGGACCAAGTTGTTTGAACTCAACTTGTTTATGACCAAGTTGTTTGAACCCAACTTGTTTATGACCAAGTTGTTTGAACCTAACTTGTTTATTACCAAGTTGCTTGAATCCAACTTGTTTATTACCAAGTTGCTTGAATCCAACTTGTTTTGAACCTCCATGCTTTTGTACACCAAAAGTTGTCACTTTTGCTTCAAGAGTATACACACAGTTCTCTTTCCTGATCCCGGTCATCATAACCCAACAACCTTTGATCACCTTGACTCTACCCATCTGCATCTTCACAGTATAACCCTCTTTTTCAAGAGTACCCAATGAAATCAAGCTTTTTCTTAACCCTGAAACATAATTGACATTTTCCAGTATAAAGCTTGAACCATCATGCAACTGCATCTTCACTTTTCCTGTCCCTTTGATAATGCATGTCCTGTTATCACCTAACTAAGCTGAACCACCATCAATATCCTTGAAATCATACAAGAAATCCCTCCTAGGTGTCATATGATAAGACCCACGTGAATCCATTACCAATTCAGATATCTCATCATTCCCGACTACCACCAAGGCTACTCCAAAGTAGGCGCTACCCTCGTCATCAGAAGAATCAGAATCCTGATCATGCTTACCCTTCTTAACGAACCCACTTGACTTCTTTCTTGGACAGTCTCTCTTCAGATGATCATCTGAATGACATATAAAGCACTTGAGTTTACCAGTTCCACCCCTTGACTTGAACCCGAACTTTAACGGGTAGTTCCGAAACCTCATACATATAACACAATACTCTTGACTTGTATCCTTGATGTGTACCCAATTTTTAAAGCAAAGATTCTTTTAAGAAGATAAAGAACTAAATTTCGTCAAAACCAAAATATCTTTAATTATTTTATACACAAGATATGGGGTGAAACAATCTGATGGGAGAAAAAGGCCACAAGTACCTTCGATGAACTCTAAAGAGAACCAACTACTCCACGTATGACATCTAACTTCTAAATAAACTCTATCATTTCTCGTTCTTTGCTATTTCAAAATCAAAAATAATAAGACTCACGAATACTTATTGACGTGTTTGTTGTAGTTGGCATAGTAGCTTGGTTGATTTAGAGTAGCATAGGACTATAGGTAACGTGTTGGTTGCAGCTTGTTTGTATTCCTTGATCCAATTCGGCTATGTTAAATTTAGTAAATATTAAAGGAATTAGGTATTTTTTTTATCTAGTTAGGAATTTTTTTTAGCATAAGCTATGTTCACGTTTAATCAAGTATATGAGTTTGACTTCGTGCATTAGGTGGTAGTTGTCAATTTGTCATAATGTTTAATGTAGTTAGAGGTAGAAGCTTGGCTAATTTGAGAACAAAAGTATAGTATAATGTCAATGTTGCCCGTAGGTTGCATCTCAATCTAATTAACACATTTTATTGGTTTTGTGAATTGATAGTTGGTCATTTCACTTGAATTAGTTGATTTTAAGTTGAAGGATCATGGTTATAGCAAATGATGACGCGGTTAGTTTATTTTTTATATGACAATGAGGGCTTTTAAGTATAAGCTATGTTATATTTGATGTTTAAGTATCTGAGTTCGATACAGAAATTGTGCTGTGGGTAGTTGTTTTATAATGTTTGATATAGTTGGCATAGAAGCTTGGTTGATTTGAATAAGTATAGGTTAATGTGATCATTGCACTTTGTTTATATGTCGATTCAATTTGGATATGGAATTTTTGAATAGATAGTGGGCTTAGTAAAAGAAATCACTCATAAAGTAAATCGTGATGCAATTAGTTTTTTTCTAATCATATTTGATAATATGTTAGAACATATATGTATTTTTCTGATGTATAAGTATCTGAATCAACTATCGACATTGTGAGTTAGATAGTAGTTGGCATGTTTGATGCAGTAGCGGTTTTGTTTGAAATAGTTAAAATAATGCGACCATTGCCCCTTGCATGTATCTTGATTCAATTCGGTTGTATAGTCGAAATCAATAATCGGCTTTTTTACTTGAATTAGTTGACTAAAACTTGAAGTATCACGTGTAAGCAAATGTTAATGCAATAATATGTTAGGATACGTGTATGATGTACAAGTATGTGAATTAGATATCGACATTATCACATCTAAAGCAAATGTTAATGCATATGTTAGGATACATGTATGATGTACAGGTATGTGAATTAGATATTGACATTGTCTGGTAGGTACTAGATGTCATAATCTTTGATGCTGTTTGGACTTTAGAAGTAAGGGGATATTTGAGACTGCTGGTATGTGTTATTTTACACATACCTTTGACCTATTTTAACGGACCAATAAGACCAAAAACCGAGCATAAATGCCAAATATATGTCGTTTTTGTGTTTTTGAATGTGCAGGTACGGATATTAAAGAAAATGGACAAAATCGAGCCAAAAATGATGACACGAGCACGGGAATGGAAAAAGAGTTTAAAAGCCGAGGCCGGGAAGCGCTTTTCAAGTCCGGATCAATAATAGAGCTCGATTTATCAAAAATCCACCTTGAAGAATCATTACTTGTTGAATATAACCCTTGGAATTATTTTGCAAAGATGACAATATAGGTCCTTGAAGTTTATCATTCTACTATGTTGGTCCTTGAATTTTACCTAAACTAAATATACACTAAAACCTAAATCCTAAATCTGTCTAAATACTTAAACCCAATACACCAAAAGCCCAACACCTTTACAAACTAAAACACTACCAAGCCCAATTACTAAAACATAACCCATATAAACCCTTTTATCCCATTACCCGGTCCACACCCTGTCTATAAACAACCCGGGTCAAACACACCTTTTACTGTGCATCTTCCCCATTCCCTCCAAAATTACCCCGTACTCTACTTTACCCTGCTCTCCCTTAAATTACCAGCATCTTATTAGTACGAGGTATGAGCTTCTGGAAGGTCTGACTTGTCAGAGTGATGTCGACACCTCTTTGCACACCTGGCAGAATCACGCAATCTTATTGGTGGATGTGATGTGGCATGTGATCCAAGGGCATGGAATGAAGATTATGACGACATACTCAATGAATGGCTGTGATTGATGATCGAGAAGCTTCATGGAAACCCTAAGATGCTCCTCAACTCGGCTATAAAAAGCCCTCTCTCTCCACAGTGAAGACTCGTTAGGTTTTAGGTGTAGGTTTTAGGTGTAGTGTAGGAGTAGAGTAACATAGTAATAGCTTAATCAAGGTTTTTACTTTAATATCTTTGTAAGGCTTTTATAAATTAATGTAATCTAGGCTTTTAAGTTAAAAAAAGTTTATGTTTTATTGCAATTCCTCTTCAATTCGTTTATTGCTTTCATAATTATAAGCTCTTAATCTCTTTAAAGTTCTTAAATTTAAGTTGTTTTCAGTCTCAATAAGCTCTCATATTCATTTTAGAAGCTACTATTCTGTTAATAAAAAAAATAAATAAAATAAAATAAAAAAATAAAACATAATAAGGTAAGGGAATAGAAGCTTGTATAAGCTTAAAAACCCTCTGGATAAGCTCAGTGAGTTCTCTCATAGCTTACTTGAGCTTATCTCCTTGCTTGTACTCATTTCTATTAGCATCTCATATCAAGTAAGTCCCCCTTTAAATTCCTGCATTTTTTTAGCTTATTACTGTAGCCTGAAGGTTATCTAAGTTAAATATTGTTTATTTCAGTTGTATGAGTGCTTTTGTGTAATTTTTATATGTTGTAGCCCTTTATTGCATTCCTACTGTCTTGGTTTAGCTCAAAATGCATCTGCTTGTTCTTATTGTTCTTAGTTGTTAATTCCTGCCCATTTAGGTTTAATTTAGTCTTAGTAACCTGCATCAATTGCAAAATAAGTAGGTTTAAGCTTAAAAATCAGAAAAGTAATGTAAACTTGCATATTAAGGGGTGTTTGGATTAGGCTTAGTTTTTGTGTTCCTGGTGTTTTCTTGCTGATTTCTCTGCACAAGTAGCTTAATCTAGGCATATATAGGTCAGAACTATCATAAAGTCAGTAGGTTTTTAATAAAAAGTCATAGATTGATCTCAGGTCCAATATCAGTTAGGCTTTAAGGTGTTTAGTAGCTGCACTTTGAGATTTAGGTTGGAATTAGTTGCATCTAGGTAAATTCAATCATAAACTAGCTAAATACTACATATAGATTCAGAATTAATCAAATAAATCTCAAATTAGTCAACATTAGTGTGCAAACAAAAAGTCAAACTTAGGGATAATCTGTCCACAGGTTGCTGTTCTAAGGGTATTTTAGGGAATCAATAAGTGTTAATTGGGCTTGATCTTGATTCTGGGGTTAGTTGACCTAGCAAACACTACTCACAAACATTTTCAAGAAATTCTAATCACAAACAATAGGTTAAATTTGCTCTGCAACATTGTGCCAACTCTGTTCATCAAAGTCAAAACTTCAGTTGCTACAGTAGCTTATATTAGGGTTAAATTAGGTGTCAATTAGGTCAAGATAATTAGGGCTTTTTAGTTTTTTAGGTAGTCTACTAGGTAATCTTACTTTTGCCCCCTTTCCTTTCACTTAACTGCTTATTAGGTAGCTTATATATAAGCCATAAGTAGGTACCTTGAGCCTTGTTTCTATCCAACTCACCCAATCTGTCAAGTGCTTATTCAGCTTATCCCTTGTGCTTAATTGATCATTTTAAGTTGCATTATGCTTAATATAGTGTGAGTAAGCTGTTTTGTGAGTTTGGTGCTTATTGGTGCTTAATAGCTTATTAATAAGCCCTTATCAAACTGCTTATTGTGTCCAAAGTGCTTATTAGGATTAGATAACTAGCTCAGCTTATTTTTCCTAGGTTCCTTAGCTTATTTTAGATTTATCTGCCAAATTTCAGATTTTTATAAGTTCATTTAGTATTTATAATAATTAAAAGTAGTTTTTAAGTATTTTTAAATCCTTTTTAATTAATAATAATTCATGAAAAAATCCAAAAAAATATTTTCAGTTTTAAAATTATTATTAGGTTATTTTAGAATTTTAAAAATTAAAGTTTTATTTTTCTAGTTTATTTCATAATAAATAGCTTTTTAGTATATTTCAAATAGTTAAAATTAGTTTTTAATTAATAATAATTAAATAAAAAGTCAAAATAATATTTTTCTTTTTCCTAAAATTTTCTTTTGTCTTTTAGCACGTAGAAAAATTATTTTCATCCCCGTAGGAGTAGTAATGCCTTATATTCACTTTTTATTTTGCGCGTTTACATTTATTTTAATTCGCGTTTTTAGGTTAATTTGTGTTTTAGGTATCCCTATGCCCCATTAATTGTTCCCGTAGCTTTATTGCTTGTTTTTATTCATCATTTTAATATCATTAGTATAGAACTCCTAATTCCCAATTATTTTCCTATTCACTACACGTTTTCACGATCACGAACCGACTACTCAATTCAACCTTCGTTGGGACTACGACCCGGGGAAATACTTCCACGAGTGTTTCTACGGAAAAACTAAATATTACACCAACTGCTTATGTAAACTGTTATATAATCTATACAAACTGCTTATTTCATCATTGCCAGTTTGGTAAAAAAATCGTTCAAATAAAGAGTTGGAATAAGAAATTGCAGACACCATTAAAACTGCTTATCTTTTGTATAAGCAGTTATAAATTATAATAAGCAAACACCTTGGAAGTTATTGAAATTCAAATCGGTAATATTCTTATATAGCTATTTGCCAAATTATTGAACTTGTTTAGGATAACCTTAGGGTAAAGTCGTTACATTGTTACTTTCACTGTGCAACAATTGATGTGAATGTGCGTTTGGTTTCTAGTAAATGACGGCATAAGTATTTTTGACCTAGAATAATCAGACCACTAATATAATGGTTTTTGGCTGTTGACAATTTGAGACTCCTTTATTATACAAAAGAAGGCTTTGTTGTTTAGGATTACCTGGTCTATTTACAACTGTAAATGTCATTTGAGCTATTTTCTGCGATGTTAATTGGGTGCATGATGTACATACCGAAGGCGTGTGTGTGGGAAACCTAGGCGTAGGGTTTGGGAAAAATGCCTAAGGTTTAGTCTTGTTTAACCTTAAGGATCTTATGATTCCTTGTTAGTGTAGCTAACACGTTCTACCATTGATCAAGGTAGAAGTAGGGTTATTGTTTATAATAGTAGTTGTTAGAGATGATGACGAAGAAACCTTGTTAATAATAACAATTGTGTTTTGATTATTCTGGTGCTTATTGTTATTGTTATTATTATGTCCAAGACAAGCCTAGATCGATTTCAACAAGTGGTATTAAAGCCATGGGGGCTCGTGATCTAGGATCTACAAGGTTTTCTTGGCGAAGAAGAAAAATTCAAGTCTGGAAAAAAATTTCGTATCTTTCTATGGAATAGTTTTCAAGTGGTCTTTTCTCATTCGTTTACCGTCAGATCTTAATGAAATTTTAGCTGGAGGTTCCTGGTATGTCTAGCTACAATCTCACCGGAGGGATCGTCAATTGGAGCTTTCAATCAAAAGATATTTGTTTTTGAAAACTGCTACAGAGATAGACGTATAATGTTTCGAATTTTTAGGGTTTTATTGATGTTCAACTTCTTGAATTCGTTTTCCTATCAGTTTAATTCATAATGGACGTTGATTAGAGTTATTCTTATACTTCAATATTCATACTCTAATTGTGTTATTCAAAGAAAGAAGGTTTTATTTTGGAGACTCAGAAACTAACCGAAACCCTAACTTGTCAAGTTTAGATCTGTATAGTTTCTGATTATGTGGTGATCAAGGAGAATAAATCAAAACCCCAAATAACAAATCGTCCATTAAACCTTTACAAATCATCAGATGTTTTCTTGCTTCACAGATCGATCGTTGTTTCAGATTTAGGGTTTTATTAAAATCGTTTTTGTTCTAATGAGATCTCTTTAAAGCCCTACTGATGAGGTTTGGATACAATGGAAATTTTGTGAACATGATGCATAGTTACTGGAGCAGATAAGTAATGTACGTTTTATGGGTGAGTATATTGGTTCGTGTTACTGATGAATTACGTATGAGAGAGAGAGAAAGATAAGGACGTGACTATTTGATGAGGTTACTGATAAAACGTTTAACTCTACTCCTTTTATATTATATGTATGAGATTACTAGAATGTGAGAGTAAGGGTACAAGCACATATTCGATTATAGTTATTGGTTTGTAAGTAATGGTACTGGTGAAGGAGTAAGGGATATTTGTTAACTGATATTACTGTTATAAAAGTAAGACTACTTTTGCTTTTAACTGGTGTCGCTATTTAATGTAAACCTACTGCACTTTCAACTGAGGTTACTGGCTTCAAGCGTAGGGTTACTGGTACAAAACGTTTGCTACTAATGTTACTGGTATGTTGGTTGTTAGTCCTACTACTTTGGATTTTTACTGCTGCTAACCCTAAGGTAACGAGTGAAGGTACTGATTAACAAGAAATAGTTTTTCTATTGTTGCACTATCGGATACTAATGCTGCCAGTTATTTTTTTGTATTGCTCGCTATTATTGTTTCTACTGCTATTGAGTATTAGTGGTTAATCTGATATACATGTATCTGTCTTAATGATGCTTTGACGCTGATGTCCTTTGATGTTGCTAATGATGATGGATACAAGCTGAGTTTATGGTTAAGAAAGTTGTATGAAGATAAAGGCTGCTTGTTTTGAAGGTTTATGTTGCTTTTACATGGTAGTACTGCTGAGTTCTAGTTAATATTGTTTCCATTAATACTATTGCTCGTTGGTTTTACAAGTAAGTGATGTTGAAACTTAGTACTATTAGTGTGGTCTGAATTATGCAACTAAGGTTTCAAAGTTTCATATTAAGGAGTGAAGTAGTATAGGTTTTGAGCTTCATGGTGTTTGTTGATACTAATGATTATTATGGAATTTGGATAGTCAGTTGGAAGCACATGTATGTAGGGCTGAGATTGGATTATCAGATTTATATGGGTTTGTTATGGACTAAAAGTGAGCACTTTGGTGATTTATTGAGTGTGTTTGCTACTGTTTACATGTGTATAATCTGAAGTGAATGATTGATAAGTGAGAGCTTGATTTTTAATGCATGTTAAAGTTATTTTCTTGATTTGAGGGGAAGTCAATAATCTCAGCTTGGTATGGAGTTTATTGGAAGACACACACATGGAGTTAAAACACACAGGATGTTTGGTTTGCTTTCAAAGTTCAAGATTTCTGGTATTGTTACACTTCTTCTTTGGACTTTGATTGGAAAGTGGTTATCATGTTTACACTGATTGGTGATTATTGCTACTGTTCATGGTTTCTACTTAGAACTATTATTCAAGGTTACTACTGCTTGGTTTCAAATATTATTGTTGTCATTTTTCGTAAGCTATTTGATGCTCATTCATGGATGGTACTACATGGTGTTCGTTACTATGGTGGTTAGTTATTCGAAAAGTTCTTATTGTTACTTCAATTAGTTAACACTTGGATTTCAGGGGAAGTATATTGCAGGGTGTTTAATCATTTACATGCACCATTCGAGGGGAAGGTTTTTGCTATTGTGAGTTGATATTACTACTGCTGGTTTAAGTTTCTATTGTCTTGAGTTCATTTTTAGTAAGCATTTTGGTGTACTTCATGGAGGGTAATTCGAGACTTTGGAAGGCTGGATTGGAAGTGTAATATTGGTTCGTGGTTGTGAAGATCAAAGTTGCATCTACTTAGCATCCCCTAGTGGATAATACAAAAAGGGGAAGAAGAAGAAGTACATTGAAGATTTGCAACTTGAAGATCCTTGGTGGCACATGTTATTTAAGTTCACGAGGTGAGCTTAATGGGAAGATTTGTTTCAATTCATGGAAGATCAAGACGAAGGTTTTGTAATTATAAACTAGGGGAAGATTGTTGGGTTTTATATTTTAGTTGATAAGTACAAAACTACAAGTGAAGAATGAAACATGAAGGACCTAAGAAGACAAAAGGAAATTCTACAAAAATATGGATTACAGGAATATACGGTTTAGAATACTTTTGTAAACCTAATTCTCTATTATATAAAGAGAAATAGGTCTTTATGTTTTGTGTGTGTCAAAGATGTAAACACCAAAGGTGTGTGTGTGGGAAACCTAGGCGTAGGGTTTGGGGAAAACGCCTAGGGTTTAGTCTTGTTTAACCTTAAGGATCTTATGATTCCTTGTTAGTGTAGCTAACACGTTCTACCATTGATCAAGGTAGAATTAGGGTTATTGTTTGTAATAGTAGTTGTTAGAGATGATGACGAAGAAACCTTGTTAATAATAACAATTGTGTTTTGATTATTCCGCTACTTATTGTTATTGTTATTATTATGTCCTAGACAAGCCTAGATCGATTACAACATTATATCTCTTGTGTAACAACTTCTCAATTATACATATTTTATATTCAACTGCTCATCAATCGTAGTGCAAATCGAGAAGCTAGAAGAAGATGGATGATTGATCTGGAGACTTTGGGATACGTGTGTTATATGATAGAGTTTGAATTTTGAGGCGTATGTGTTGAAGTTGCCAACCCCAAAAATGATCCAAAATTCTTTTGTATATTTTATTAACGGACTCATAAAACAGCGACGTTTCATGAACGCCATATAATAAACAATATTTAAATTAGTGGTGAGCATCGGATCAAAACCGACCCGACTCGACCCGAGAAAACCAAAACTAGGAAAAAACCCAAACCCAAACCGAAACCAAAATTATTCGGATTTTCTCGGTTCGGTTCGGTTTGGTTTGGTTTTTGTCAGGTTTTGTAGGTTTTTCTCGGTATTTTACCCAAACCGAAACCAAAATTATTCGGGTTTTCTCGGTTCGGTTCGGTTTGGTTTGGTTTTTTCAGGTTTTGTAGGTTTTTCTCGGTTTTTTACTCGAACCGGACCGACCCGGCCCGAAACCGAAATTCGGAAAAACCAAAACCGAGTTAAAAACGAGTTTGGTCGGTTTGATTTTGTCGAGTAGGTTCGGTTTTGACTCAATTTTGCTCACCCCTATTTTAAATCTATCATACTTTTCTGTCCAAATCCAAATCCAAATCCAACACCACCCACCAACCAAACGCACTAAAATAACAAAAACCGCAAAAACCCTTCTCATCTACCTGCACCCTCGGTCAACCCTTTTTCACAAATTACAATTTCACAACATAAAAAAAACATAACACAGTAGGCGCACTTCATTCAGCCTGCCACACAATTAAAACCCCAAAATAACGATTTCAAATCGTTCATTCACACAAACACCAACAATTAACTCTCTCTTCAGGTACTGTTAACCTTTTCATTGCGCATTTATTCAGTTAGTTTATTCGATTAATTAGTTGATTTTTAGTTGAAGAATCATGTATACAGTGATGCAGTTAGGTTATTATTATGTTTTAGTTCTTGTTGTTACTTGTATATAGTTTATTTAAACAAGTTAATTTTCCTTTTGTTCTTATCACGTATTGTGTAATCGGTAGTCGGTTATAACGGAATTAATTGATTTTAAGTTGAAGAATCGATTGTTTATATATTAATTAGTTATGCAGTTAGGTTAATTTGTATAAATTAGGGCTAATACTTTAAAAGGTGTATAAGTACGTGCAAAACTCACGCATCAAGTTTTTGGCGCCGCTAAAGGGGAATAGTTATTGCTTAGGTTGAAAATTTTATTTTTACTTAGGTCTACTCACTAGATTCCTTTCTAGTGAGATTTTTATTTTTATTTTTCTAGGTTTTCTTTAGTCTATCTTTTTCTTCGTGTCTTTGCTCGTAACCATTACCATCCGACATCATGGAAGGTGGTAATATCCTTGATCCCAACAACCCACCACAACAAAACATACCCCAACCAAACCCACCTCCTAGAGCCCGTACTTTAGGAGAATACTCCCGTCCTAGCCACAAAGGCTATCGAAACACCATTGAGCTCACCCAAGGAGCCAATGTGTCTCCCATGCGATCCGACACCATCCGGTTGGTGCAAAGCGGATGCGCATTCCATGGACTTCGTTCCGAAGATCCAAATCAACATCTCAAGGACTTTCTTAAAATCATAGATTCCATAGACCTTGATGTTACCACTCGAGAGACTACCCGATTACGTCTCTTCCAATTCTCTCTGCGAGACCAAGCTAGTCAATAGCTAGAACGTCGACCCGCAGGATCCATCACTTCTTGTTATGCTCTCACCACTCTCTTCCTTGCTCACTTCTTCCCACCAGGGAGAACTACCAAGTTAAGGAGTGACATCTTGACGTTCGAGCAACTTCAAGGCGAAACCCTCTACGAGGCGTGGACCCGATTCAAAGATATACTTCAAAGAGTCCCTCACCATGGTATAAATNTCCAAATCAACATCTCAAGGACTTTCTTAAAATCATAGATCCATAGACCTTGATGTTACCACTCGAGAGACTACCCGATTACGTCTCTTCCAATTCTCTCTGCGAGACCAAGCTAGTCAATAGCTAGAACGTCGACCCGCAGGATCCATCACCTCTTGGTATGCTCTCACCACTCTCTTCCTTGCTCACTTCTTCCCACCAGGGAGAACTACCAAGTTAAGGAGTGACATCTTGACGTTCGAGCAACTTCAAGGCGAAACCCTCTACGAGGCGTGGACCCGATTCAAAGATATACTTCAAAGAGTCCCTCACCATGGTATAAATCTCTGGCTCCAAATCCAAATCTTCTATGACCACGTTAATTACCACACCAAGCGTCTCATTGATCAAGCCGCCGGGGGCAGATTACGTGACAGAAACGCTGAGGAATCATGGGAGATCATCGACGAGCTTGCACTCTACAATAATGAGATGTGGGAGACCTCTCGTATTGTGAAATCGACTGATGCCACTAAACTTTCTGATGTGTTTCAAAAGCTTTAAATTTATAATACTAATTTCACCATTTTTCCTTAATTTATAAAACACATGGGTAAAGTATAACCCCCGTTTATAGCAAAGGTTTAGGTAAGACCAGGTCGTCCCAAGAGATTGTAGAAAAGCCAAGTTAGCAATTGTGTTAAAGTTAAGTCCTTAGATTGTCACTTATCCAAAAACTAGTAATTTAGATTGATTGTTTATATGATTAAAAGATATGTTTATTTAGGCTAAGAAACATGGAAGTAGCATGAGAATGATAAGCAAGCAATCATGAACAAGATATATAAGCAAGAGATGCATGGTTAAAACTCATACCTATAACTATCCAACATATTAAGAAACCCTTTCGACCAATGATTCTCAATATATCAAATGCATTAAGATTGGTTCATAACAGAAGTATACATAAGCCAATTTCCTCATCAAGTTCGTTATACATGAGATAAGGCATTAAACAAGATCATGGATGGGTTGATAAATGTTTTATCAACCAATTTCTACAAGGTTAACACCAAGTTGCCATAGACAAACACCTAGAAATAATACCAAAATGGCAGACCCTTTCGACCAACTTCTACCACAGAGATACATCAAACATTCAACAATGATCCAAGCATAATCTCATCAATTAAACTTAAGCATAGTATCAATAGCAAGCATACATTACATTGCAAACAACCATATGACTAAATCACCCAAATAAACATATAATGACTACTCCATTATTGTAAAACTCATAACATTCAACATGAATTTCATAAACTTCATAATTCAATTCGACAAAGTAGAAAAGTGTACCAAAGTGATTACAACGAAATAACTAATGGTTTCACAGAGATAACTTCTCTAGGCTTGTTCTCTAAACTCTGTCACAGTACTAGAATCACGACCTCGACCCTCGATATAGTGAACTTGGTATGAGTCCACCAATCTAACGTGGTATACCTTCCCTACTTCTCGTTAGTGTTGTGTGTCTTTTTTCTCTGCTCATACTCTTCTTTTATAACCATAACTCGACCTAATTCAACTCCAAGGTACAGTAAATGAGAACAAGTGATTGGCCTCACCATGAATGCAATCATTAACTCTGTTTTGTAACTGTCAAGGTAAGTGCGCCGCACTTCGCAGAAAGTGCGTCATAGTTCTCGTATTTTCAATTCCTTTTACCCTCCAAGCAAGTACGCCGCACAAAGTCCTAAGACCGGCGTACTTGGGTCTTTTATACTTGTATATTTCTATTTCAAGTCCCTCCTTTCTTATATTTGTCATTTAATCATCTTTTTAGTGGTATTTCTGACTTTCTTCTCTCATTCTATCCTGCAACCAGATTAGTACCAATTCTACACAAATAATGTGATATTCTATATAATATAATAGGTAAATGATATATAATCGATGGAATAAATATGTATAATTAGAGCATTATCACTTTCCGAAGAAAGCCTTGGTGAACTTGAGAAAAGGGTTGACGACCTATTCGAAAGGAAAAAGAGACGCCTAAGTCCACAACGAGCAATAGTCAACTCCATCTCAGGCACAAAGACGACACCATTATCTGAATCACCTCGTAGGGAGAGTGTTGAATCTTTCTATAAATGTGCTCAACCTAACCCGCCTCCTCAGGTACTTAGTCCAGAGTTCGAAGATCGAATGAGAGAATATATGTCAACACATTCCGAACGATTAGCAAGATTCGAAGAAGCCGTTTATAGGCAGAAGGAGGAAATGCCAGAGAAAATGGCTGAGATGATGAATCTGTTGAAAGAATACACAAAAACAAAAGCCCCCGAGAAAGTGTTGATGCGAAGGGACCTCAATAACCCCAACACAAAATTTGTTAACACCGTTTCCATCGTCTACGGGGGCAACAGTGAAGAAAGGGGGAGTTGATAACTAAGGAATGTAACAAAATTGACCTCATTTCACATGGTGGTGGAAACACTTAAACTAATCAATGCAATTTAGACAGGGGAGAGGAGGCACCTCCTAATGAGCACCCAATAGAAGAACCACCAAAATCACAACATGTAAGGCACTACTTGAAGCACGAGATAAACACGGAAACGATAAACGATTGGGTATTGACGTATTCATCTGCCGAAAAAGAAGCCTAAAAAGACGACACAGGATGCTGAATCTGACATGCTACCTGGGGGACAACTGTACGAGAGCCTCATGAAACAGAAGATAGTCGCTAAGCAAGAATTTAATGGGGTCTTCGAAGTACCATGCGGTATAGGAAAGCTCAAGTATCTGGATGCAGTGGCTGACCAAGGTTCCGACGTGAGTTTGATGCCCTTGTCCGTTTATGTTCAGTTAACTGACAAACCACCTTCCATCACCCACACCAAGCTCTCGTTCACAAAACATTCTTATGAATACCCGCTAGGAGTAGCAGAAGATGTGTTAGTCAACGTCGTCGGATTCATGTACCCAGTCGACTTCATGATCGTTGATAGAGTTGAAGTGAATATGCCAATCATTCTTGGGGCACCCTTCCTCGCTATGGCTAAGGCACAAATCGATAACGAAAGTAGCACCATCCGGATTAAAAGGGGGAAGAAAGCGATTAGCTTCCCAACAATCCCTCGTTACTTAAAAGAAATCATGCTACAAAAGAAGATGAAAGCAACTCCAGCGCACCTCGTGGTCATGTTCGAGAGAAAATCCTGGCATGGGAAACAAGGATTAAGAATCACAAAGAAATCGAGGTCAGAGAACGTAAAGAGGGAGACAAAGGTTCTAAGGGGGATGATGAGCAGGACGAGAACCCTATGAAGTTTACAGAAGGGGACTTAGTGCTCCTGCAACATTCAGAAATAAAAGTACCCCCCGACAAACCAAGTCCGTGGTGGTATGGACCATTCACAATCAAAAGCCGAGGACGGGATGGGATGGTAACCTTGAGCAGCAAAAGAGGAGGAGAGGTGACTGCAAATATAGAACGGCTAAAACACTACCCCCATGATGGCAAGGATTATCTCTACCAAGGGTACGTCATATCACGTGAAGAAGTCACGTAATAGAGTGACTTTGAGTCTAGCTACAAGACTCGTTAATAAAGAAAAGCGCTTCTTGGGAGGCAACCCAAGCTTTATTTG
This sequence comes from Artemisia annua, assembly GCA_014162995.1. Classification (NCBI taxonomy): domain Eukaryota; kingdom Viridiplantae; phylum Streptophyta; class Magnoliopsida; order Asterales; family Asteraceae; genus Artemisia; species Artemisia annua. The sequence continues at coordinate 56,570 of LBNU01014734.1, forward strand.
CTTTGTTTGCTTGTTTATTTGATTTTATTTGTTTCCGTATGTATGTTTTATTTTTATTTCTAATAATTCATGTTTCAAATTGCTTTGTGAAAATGCTTTATTTTGTTTTTAACTTCGTCTTAACTACATATAAAGGTATTTTGCAAAAGATAAGTGTAAGGGAAATCTAAATTTGTTTAAAAGAACGGATTGAACATGAATTGTAGTAATATAAAATGAACATACATATTAGTATTTGTTTGAGTCAAATGCTTGTATCGAGTCATAATGAAATTTTGCAGGATTCCAGGAATTAAGGTAATTGTCTTTCCAGAAATTTTCCGGAAACTAAACATAAGAATTCTGTCAGATCAATTCTGACGGCGTCAACCTTTAAAAGTTGACGGCGTCAGGTACTGATTCCAGAAAAAGTTTTTAAAATTTAGTTTTTCTGCCGGATTATAAAAATTACTGCATCTTTAATTCCAGGAATCTGCAAAACTTTCATTCCACAAGCATTATATCCATATATAGATTTTGCCGCCTATTTTACGCAAGGTTTGCCTAGATTGTTTTCTCAGGTTTAACAGGTTACATTGGACAAGAAGATGAATATGGAATCAAGTTCATGACATCAAGCTTTTGGCGTCACTTTGATCTTGGAGCTTTTACATCATCTTAGAAGAAGATGTAATCATGTTACCACACGATCCACATCAAACGAATCAGGGGAGTATTTGTTTCATTCTTTCATTTTCTCTACTTTTACATCTTTTAATTGAACATTGGGGACAATGTTCGGTTTAAGTGTAAGAGGGTAAATGAAGACACCTTAGAAAATGCTATTATGCTTGATTTTTGTTTTGTTTAATGTTAGGGCAATTTTAGCGCCAAATTTAAATTTTTTTACAACATATAGGAGTGAAACTTTAGGCATAATAAGCGTCTCATGGATAGGGAATTGTATAACTAGCACAAAAACTATACCACCTAAAAATTTTCCCCCAAATATGTGAGTTCACCCCTAGAATTGTTAGGAAAAGCATTTATTGTTGATAATTGTGTGTGTACTGGTAGTTTATAGATTCTAGAACTTGCGTTAGTGACCATCCCAAATCCACAAAGACTACATTCGTGTAGTAAGATTTACTACATGATAAGAGGCATTAGGATAACCCTTGTTTTACACCCGTATTGAAATTACATTGACCTCATTGGTCAAGTAATTCTCCCACACCTTTGCGATGTACTCATTTTTAGTACACGATACCCCTAGTACACCCCTCAGAGCTTAACTTTTCGTTTCTAACTTTAAGCATCTTACTTAAAGGAAGAATTTGTTTACCAATCCACCCCAAATGTACACCCAAATCGCCTTAGCCTACCTTGTATGCACTCATCTTTAGTGCATTATTGTGACAATATTTGTTTAAACCCTTAGTTAATTGTCTAATTGATTACATGGTTGCTAAGTCAAGTCATATCCTTGTACATATTGTTTTGGGACGATTGGGACTCATGGGTAAAGTACTAATGTAATGGAGTAATGGGGAAGAAGTCAATTATTACCCCCACATGTGCGTTAATATTTTAAAGTACTCCAAGTTTTTCAATTATCTTAATTCGAGTCATTAGAATAGTTAATTGTAAAGTATGTAAAAGTTCAAGTGTAAGGGGAGAACCGAGGCCCCTATGATGTATTATTTTGGATGGTAGGGCAAGAGTGTATGAAAAAAAATTGAAAAACAAGAAAAACGAAAAAAAATTGGAAAAAGAAAAGTAGAAAAAACATACGAACTACCATCCCGTTTCATTTTATCTGTATTTACGTTTATGTTATTTTCTTTTTAGCTTAAGTCGAGTCGAGTCTTGGCTTAGCAACGCCACTTTGTGCATGTATTTGATCAAGATAATTAACTGGCCACCACTAAAAATACCCTTTATTCCAATAAAACCGTGTTTATCATATCCCTACGCCTAACGTTACAACCCTTGAAAAGCCCTCTTTGATAGTTTATCTTAGGTGCTTACGCCTAGTGGAGGAGGTTTTTGATCCTTTCCCAAGCCTATGGTAATCTATTTGCTATGACAGGTAGTGAGTGATATTTCTTCCATTTCAATTTAGTTATATAGGTTTATAACACCCGAGAGATGAGAGTATCCAAACACTATTTGTGAGGTGCTAGTGTATGATTTCCGTGCTTGTTATGACTAGGGTGGAATAACTATTTGTTGAAATTACTTTTATATTAGTGTTAAATGACCCCTAGCTCATATTTTGATTGGAATAAAAGCGCATTTGCTTGAGGACAAGCAAATCTCAAGTGTAAAGGTATTTGATGAGGCGAAAAGTGTTAGCTTTTAGGGGGTCATTTAAGCCCTAATCCGTAATTATTTGATCAAATTTGCCTTAAATCGTTCCTTTTGTCATTTTAGGTACTTTGGGGAAGAAATCTGGAAAAAGAAGCATTTTGGACGCTTTTGGAGCATAAAAGTGAAGAAAACGACAAAGTCTCAAAACCAAGCTGAAAACACTACTTGGCGGCGTCACTCTTTACGAGGTGACGGCATCACGCTTTGACAAAGAGGTGGATGATTTTTACGCTAGACGCCCCAGAAAGATTTTGAAGGATTTACACGTGACAACGTCACGTGTAAATGGATGTAGGCCGTCACGTTATAGCTTAAAGGGAGACGGCCCAAAAGAATTTAAAGAGGGACGGCGTCAGAAGTGGATCTGAGCAATCCGAGAAAAGTTTTGGCGGCAAGGTGACGGCGTCACACTCTAAAACGTGACGTCGTCATATTGTAAAATCTATATATATTCTTCTAATTTTCATTCATTAAGTCTGCAACTTTTGGGAGAACTTTAGGGATAATCCCTAGTTCGTAAAATACCGTATTTTCAGGGGTTTTTCACCCTTGAGACCTTGATGTTCAATTAAAGATAAGTCTCATTTCAAATCAATCAATATGTCTATGTATTGTTTGATTATATCTTACGCTTGTCTTTACTTTAACATGCTAGGCTAGGTTTTTCTTGTGTTTGCTTAGATCTAATGAAACCTATCTATTGATTACACGTTGTTGGTTTGTTTGTGATTGTTGTGGGTGGGTGAAGTCGATGTTAGGCTTAAGAAAGCTGGCTAACCTCCTATACGGTAACTTGCTTGAACGTCTTAAGAAACATTATTCGGATGTGTACTACGATTATATGGTTGTATTTAATGCATAAGCGAATCCTAGTGATCCCATGTTAGGAGCTTTTAGTCGGCTCGACATAGGAGTGAAATAGGAGCTTATAGAGTTAGGGAAGATCGTACACGGCCCTACGAATGGTTTAAAGGAATACAACCCGTCATCCACACAATTACAACAAACCAATTAACTGGTAAAAGATAGCTAGGGAGTAAGGAAATCTAAGTAAACACATTTTTCTCTCATATAAGTTTCACAACCATTTACTTTTTCTTGTTATTTATTTTATTTGCATAAGTAGTTTTTTAGGTTAGTTGACTAACAACTAATTCCGCCCACTCTTCCAATACCCGAGATTTTTACTTGCTTTCATAAAATATAAAAATACAAAAAGAATCATCCCTCAACCCTTAGACCTAAATTAGAGTAGTTTTCAATCCTAACAATACTATTCCCCGAGAGAACAATCAATCCCCCGATACTTGCCACTTCACTATACTACATCGGTCAGGTACACTACCTGGTGGGGGTTGTAAGCTTCTCAAGTTCCCTTGAGAGGTAAAACTGATGAGACGAAAAATGTTACGTTTTTAGGGGTCAGTTTGAGTCCTAATTCGTATATTATTGGATCGGATTTCACCCAAAGTCGTTTCTTTTCTCATTTTAGGTACTTTTGAGGAGAAAATCACAAAAGATGCATTTTCAGGCGTTTTCGGAGTGAAAAAGTGCGGAAAACAACAAAATCCCAAAAGACCCTAAAGTGCACAGAAGGTGACGNACGCTTTTGGAGCATAAAAGTGAAGAAAACGACAAAGTCTCAAAACCAAGCTAAAAACACTACCTGGCGGCGTCACTCTTTACGAGGTGACGGCATCACGCTTTGACAAAGAGGTGGATGATTTTTACACTAGACGCCCCAGAAAGATTTTGAAGGATTTACACGTGACGACGTCACGTGTAAATGGATGTAGGCCGTCACGTTATAGCTTAAAGGGAGACGGCCCAAAAGAATTTAAAGAGGGACGGCGTCAGAAGTGGATCTGAGCAATCCGAGAAAAGTTTTGGCGGCAAGGTGACAGCGTCACACTCTAAAACGTGACGTCGTCATATTGTAAAATCTATATATATTCTTCTAATTTTCATTCATTAAGTCTGCGACTTTTGGGAGAACTTTAGGGATAAACCCTAGTTCGTAAAATACCGTATTTTCAGGGGTTTTTCACCCTTGAGACATTGATGTTCAATTAAAGATAAGTCTCATTTCAAATCAATCAATATGTCTATGTATTGTTTGATTATATCTTACGCATGTCTTTACTTTAACATGCTAGGCTAGGTTTTTCTTGTGTTTGCTTAGATCTAATGAAACCTATCTATTGATTACACGTTGTTGGTTTGTGTGTGATTGTTTTGGGTGGGTGAAGTCGATGTTAGGCTTAAGAAAGCTGGCTAACCTCCTATACGGTAACTTGCTTGAACGTCTTAAGAAACATTATTCGGATGTGTACTACGATTATATGGTTGTATTTAATGCATAAAAGAATCCTAGTGATCCCATGTTAGGAGCTTTTAGTCGGCTCGACATAGGAGTGAAATAGGAGCTTATAGAGTTAGGGAAGATCGTACACGGCCCTACGAATGGTTTAAAGGAATACAACCCGTCATCCACACAATTACAACAAACCAATTAACTGGTAAAAGATAGCTAGGGAGTAAGGAAATCTAAGTAAACATATTTTTCTCTCATATAAGTTTCACAACCATTTACTTTTTCTTGTTATTTTATTTTATTTGCATAAGTAGTTTTTTAGGTTAGTTGACTAACAACTAATTCCGCCCACTCTTCCAATACCCGAGATTTTTACTTGCTTTCATAAAATATAAAAATACAAAAAGAATCATCCCTCAACCCTTAGACCTAAATTAGAGTAGTTTTCAATCCTAACGACACTATTCCTCGAGAGAACAATCAATCCCCCGATACTTGCCACTTCACTATACTACATCGGTCAGGTACACTACCTGGTGGGGGTTGTAAGCTTCTCAAGTTCCCTTGAGAGGTAAAACCTATTGCGAAGGTTGCAAAACTCACGCATCAATTGTAAGGGAAGATCAACCGTTTATATAGTGAATAGTGATGCGGTTAGGTTATATTATATAAATTATGACGAATATTATCGGAATCAGTAGTCGGTTATTACTTGAACTAGTTGATTATAAGTTGAAGGATCAATTTTTCATATAGTTAATAGTGATGCAGATAGGTTTATATTTTAGAAATTAGGGTTAATTAATATGTTAGAATGCGTGTTTATGTTTGACATTGTGCGGTAGGTTATTTTATTGGAATCAGTAGTCGGTTATTACTTGAATTAAGTTGAAGGATCGATCGTTTATATAGTGAATAGTGATGCAGTTAAGTTATATTATATAAATTAGTGCTAATATTATTGGAATCAGTAGTCGATTATCACATGAATTAGTTGATTATAAGTGGAAGGATCGATTGTTTATATATTAATTCGTGATGAAGTTAGGTTTATAGTTTATAAATTAGGGTTAATTAATTTGCTAGAAGTGTGTGTATGTTGAGTGTATCAATATTTGAATTCGATTTAGGCATTGTGTGGTATGTTATTAATTGGAATCGTAGTCAGTTATTACTTGAACTAGTTGATTATAAGTTGAAGGATCGATTGGTGATATAGTATAAATAGTGATGCAGTAGGTTTATGTTTTGTAAATTTGGGTTAATATGTTACAAGGTGTATAACTATGTGTCTATGTCCTTCCGATATCAACATTGCGCGGCAGGTTATTTTATCCAAATCAATAGTCGGTTATTAGTTTATTACTTGAATTAGTTGATTATAAGTTGAATGATTGATTGTTATTATAGGTAATAGTGATGCAGCTAGGTGTTTATGTTATTAATTAGGGTTAACTAATATGTTAGAAGGTGTGTTTGTGTTTGAGTTTATGAATTTGATATCGACATTTCGCGGTAGGTTATTTTATCGGAATCACTAGCCGGTTATCACTTTAGTTTGATTATGATTATAAGTTGAAGGATCGATCGTTTATATAGTGAATGGTGATGCAATCAGGGTTTTTTTCATAGATTAGGGTTGATTAATATGTTAGTAGGTGTATAACTATGTGAATTCGATATCGACAATGTGTGGTAGGTTATTTAATCGGTATAAGTAGTCGGTTATTATTTGAATTAGTTGATTGAAGAATCATGAACATAGGCATATAGCAAATGTTAATGCGATTAGATTATTTTTCAAAAATATTATGTTTTTCTGTTTGTGTTTGATGTATAAGTGTGACTTTGTGAATTTGATGTCGAGATTGTGCGGTAGGTAGTACTTTTCATAATGTTGAAATAAAAAAGTATATGTTAATGTGTTCCTTGCTTCTCATTTGTATCTCGATTCAATTCGGTTTATTCTAAACTTTGAAATCACTAGCCCGTTAATTAGTTGACTTTAATTGGTTGGATCATGTATATAGGAAATAGTAATGCGATTAGGTTTACAATTTTATAATTTAGGGTTAGTATGTTAGAAGGTCTGTTTATTTATGATGATTAAGCAATGAAGTAAATGAGGTTGATATCAAGTTATCAACATTGTGTGGTAGATAGTAGTTTTCAACGTGTTTGTTGTAGTTAGCATAGTAGCTTGGTTGATTTAGAGTAGCATAGGACTATAGGTAATGTGTTGGTTGCATCTTGTTTGTGTTCCTTGTTCCAATTCGGCTATGTTAAATTTAGTAAATATTGAAGGAATTAGGTTTTTTTTTTTTATCTAGTTTAGGATTTTTTTAGCATAAGCTATGTTCACGTTTCATCAAGTATATCAGTTTGACTTCGTGCATTAGGTGGTAGTTGTCAATTTGTCATAATGTTTTATGTAGTTAGAGGTAGAAGCTTGGCTGATTTGAGAACAAAAGTATAGTATAATGTCAATGTTGCCCGTAGGTTGCATCTCAATCTAATTAATACATTTTATTGGTTTGGTGAATTGATAGTTAGTCATTTCACTTGAATTAGTTGATTTTAAGTTGAAGGATCATGGATATAGCAAATGATGACGCGGTTAGTTTATTTTTTATATGACTATGAGGGCTTTTAAGTATAAGCTATGTTATATTTGATGTTTAAGTATCTGAGTTCGATACAGAAATTGTGTTGTGGGTAGTTGTTTTATAATGTTTGATGTAGTTGGCATAGAAGCTTGGTTGATTTGAATAAGTACATGTTAATGTGTTCATTGCACTCTGTTTATATGTCGATTCAATTAGGATATGGGTTTTTTGAATAGATAGTAGGCTTAGCGAAAGAAATCACTCATAAAGAAAATCATGATGCAACTAGGTTGGGTTTTATTTATATAGTTTTTTTTTTCATTTTATTTTTTATTTATTATTTTTATAATCATATTTGATAATATGTTAGAACATATATATATATTTCTGATGTATAAGTATCTGAATCCACTATCGACATTGTGAGTTAGATAGTAGTTGGCATGTTTGATGCAGTTAGCGGTTTTGTTTGAAATAGTTAAAATAATGCGACCATTGCCCCTTGCATGTATCTTGATTCAATTCGGTTGTATTGTCGAAATCAGTAATCGGCTTTTTTACTTGAATTAGTTGACTAAAACTTGAAGTATCACATGTAAGAAATGTTAATGCAGTAATATGTTAGGATACGTGTATGATGTACAGGTATGTGAATTAGATATCGACATTATCACGTGTAAAGCAAATGTTAATGCATATGTTAGGATACGTGTATGATGTATAGGTATGTGAATTAGATATTGACATTGGCTGGTAGGTACTAGATGTCATAATCTTTGATGCAGTTTGGACTTTAGAAGTAAGGGGATGTTTGAGACTGCTTATGTAGATTGTTATATAAGCTATTTGTCACACCTCGCTAAGGCGGAAACGCGAGTGTGTAACTTCATGGATATCATCACAACACCTCGTGTCTAAATAGAGAAACACTACATGCACATAAGATAGAACAAAGTACAAACACAAAGTGTTGTAACAATACCCCAAAAGAAAATAACCAAATCAAACCTCAAAAGGTAACTTCAACAAAGTCAAACATATTCATAATCCAAACATATAGATAATTCATCACGATGAAACTAAAGTCTCTTCTAGTTGCTTTAGAATGCTCACCTGAAAATGATGCTTAAAACGTCAACATACTGTTGGTGAGATTCATTGGTTTAAGACACACAATATCACACAAGGAAACCAGTTCACTATGATTATAAAATATGGCTGGAAAAATAAATATAGTTATCATATAAGCTAACATGTAATCACACCAGATAAAGGCAACCGTTTGGGACAGAATGTGTCCCCCGCTCCAATACTGACATCAATTAGGTCGCATGCACGAGCAACAGGATAAGCATCCTCCTAATTGAGGCACTGATATGCATGCCTGATATAGACATCAATTAGGTCGCATGCGCGAGCAACAGGATAAGCATCCTCCCAATTGAGTCTCTGATATGCATGCCTGATAATTCCAGATAATCCACGATAATCACAACATATAACCATCACACCATAATAATCATCACATATAGCATACATACGATAACATTATAAGTCCAAGCTTTTAGACCACACATAATCACAGTAACTCAAATCATTTAAGACAAGCATCATTCCCATCCCAAGTTTAAAACAAAGTAAAAAGTATGGGACTATGAACTCACCTCAACTTTGCAGCTTCCAACAAATAACAATCACAAATCTATACAACACAAATAAGCTCACGTTACACATGGTCAAGCTATAACCCATGCAATACTCATATGATGGATGTCTAAGGTTCATATGACCCACCATGGATCTCCTAGACTCCCTACCAAACACCATCAACCATTAATGCTCACTAAATCCTTTGCACTTATAATTTCAGAAAACGCAGAATTTTGGGGTACATTCACCCACATAAAATAATAACCATTTAAGCTTAACAACTCACACCAAAAATTCACCATGGTCTCTCATAAGCATACAAGCTAATCCCAGAAGGCCATGGTCTGATAACACACACAAATACCCATAAGAAAATCAAACTTGTCAACTATCCAGATTCGGATCTGAACGCACACCAAAAAGTTTTGATTAAAGAAAAATACTTATACAACTTTTTATCGCGAATCCTTTTCGTGGGAGTCTAAGATAACCTAAAACTCAACTTTCCCAGAAGGGCTAACCTAGATATCACTTTTTCATCCACAAATCACTATCAAACTTTTACCCAAATTCTGTCCCGGTTTAACAGCTTTGACCCCTTATCTTGTAAAAATCAAAAGACTAACTTCCCGACCTCGAAATCAGTCGTGGACGGACTTTTTGGAAATCCCTTTCTCTGAACTATAATTTAGAGTCAAAATTCGTGATCTAACTCATCTCCATCTATTAAATATCTTTGTATCTTTACAGAACTATGTTTCTGTCCAAACCCTAACTCATTAACTAACGCGTTTAATGACCAAATCTCTTTACCAATCATCATAATATTATTAACCAATGATCCCAACATGCTTAATATCATTATTTTATAGAAGTTTACAAACCCTAGATCCATCATAATTATTATTAAATGAATTAGAATAATAATTAAGCAATTGAACATGTGTTTTAAGAATTATACCTTGATCTTTGATAATTGCTTCAAGAAAATAAACCCTAACTTTGTTCTTCCTTTTTCTTCTCCTTGGATCGACCAAATATACAAAAAAAACATTTTTGGGGTGTTTGGGTTTGTTTATATATTATTTATGGATAATCCTTATCATTAGGTGTTGTAATTGGGCTCAAATTTGGTTTTCTTTTTCTTTTAAAACACCCCTTGGCCGATTTCCTTAATACACATACATATATTTTTTATTTTTTTTAAATTAAATTATTACACTCAAAACCTTATACTTTTCATATTTTATACACTCCCATAACGAAACCTAACGTCTTACGCGATAAACCTTTATTTTACAACAAACCGTAAAAAAATCATTTTCAAAACAAAGTTTCCAAAAATAGATTTCCACACTCTTTATAAACACGACTCATAAAAACAATCTCCTCGTAACTTACTAACGTTCAAACACTTGAACGAAGACTTGATACGCAAAACCCACGAAACACCAAAACTACACAAGTCCTTTCTACACCACAAAGGCGATCAAAATGAACTTACCCAAAATCAATACTCCTTAAATCATAACAACAACCTCACACAAAAAAAGATTTAGTGCCACATTCATACTTATCATAAATATATTATACGTATCTCACACATATACAACACAAAAACACTTAATTCACACCAAACCAGGTCAAATGGATCGAGACTATTAGTCAAACTAATCTACTAAAATCATGGTTGTCACATCACCCCCCACTTAGGGAAATCACGTCCCGAGATTTAACAACTCGTCTCATCAATAACATCAAGAAAATTTATGGATAATTAAGCGGAATAATACCACACCATAAAACCATAAATCGTTAACTATTCTTATGACGATGTGGGATTCTACCACGATATAAAAATCAAAGAGAAAGAACCACAAAATATGAACCAACTAGATATCCGAATACACACGATCGAAAAACACCCTGATACTCCAACGATACACGAATAAATAGATACACTACCCCGATCAATAACACCAATGATCCAAACGACTTCTCACAGGTAATTAACGCGATACTCCACATCTCTCTACTTTTTCTACATCAACATCCCCAATACATTTGTTGACATCAACCTCCACCTTCAAGCTTACCAAATACTTGCTAAGGCACTTGTATTCCTCTTCATACTTGCTCCTCAATACATTTCTTGCTAAGGTAATAATACGTCTTATCCATTCTAGGATGTATCAAATACCTTGCATGTTTGATGTCCTTATGCCTCCTTCCAGTGGAACCAATAACTGGTCCACAAAGTACCATCCTCCATATTCATTCCTTTCCACTACCTGGTCTAAACCACGTAATCATTCTTCTTACATGTTTTACTAGTGGAACCCATATTAGATCTAGGAAATATAGTCCACAATCCCCCTTTCTCTCCATTTATTGATCTAACCCACGCAACATCTCAACCATAGCGTTCTCATCTTTGAGAGCTTCCTCTTGCCCCGCCAATATCTTACTCTTAATTCCTGACTGCAACGTCGTGCTCATAGCTCGCACACGTTTAGGCTTAATCCTTTCCTTCCTACTCACGCATCAGCCACCACATTCGCTTTTTCCAGGATGATAACGAATCTCGCAATCATAATCACTAAACATTTTAATCCATCTTCTTTGGCGCATATTCAGCTCCTTCTGAGTAAAAATATGCTGAAGACTCTTATGATCAGTGTAAACAATACTCTTCGTGCCATACAAATAATGTCTCCATATTCTTTGGAACGAATACAACCTTACCAAGCACTAGATCATGAGTGGTATAACTCTTCTCATGGATCTTGAGTTTTCGGAAAGCATAAGCTATCACTTCCCTCTCTGCCTTAGTACATACCCAAAACCTTGATTCAACGCATCACAATACACACAAAATCATCTGGCCCATCCGGTAACGTTAGAATAGGTGTATTACACAAACTATCCTTTAGCGACTGAAAAGCCATCTCCTGTTCTTCTCCCAAAGCATANCCAAGCACTAGATCATGAGTGGTATAACTCTTCTCATGGATCTTGAGTTGTCGGAAAGCATAAGCTATCACTTCCCTCTCTGCCTTAGTACATACCCAAAACCTTGATTCAACGCATCACAATACACACAAAATCATCTGGCCCATCCGGTAACGTTAGAATAGGTGTATTACACAAACTATCCTTTAGCGACTGAAAAGCCATCTCCTGTTCTTCTCCCAAAGCATACTTCTTGTTCTTCTAAGTCAACAAAGTGAGGGGTTTAGCATTCTTCGAAAAGTTCGCTATAAATCTTCTGCAGCACCCAGCCAATCCTAAGAAAGAGGGTATCTCAGACGGTGTCGTAGGAGCCTTCCAATTTTTGACCGCTTCAATCTTACTAGGATCCACATGTACACCTTCACTATTCACCACACGTCCAAGAAAATGCACCTCTTGTAACCAAAACTCACATTTCGATAACTTGACATACAACTTCTCATTCTCTAGCAACCAAGTATCAACTTCAGATGTTCTCAATGTTCTTCCTTCGTCTTATAATAGATCAAGATATCGTCGATTAACACAATCACAAACCTATCCAATTAGGGCTTACATACGCGATTCATCAAACCCATGAATACCAATTTTTTTTACCGTTAACTTGTTCAACTCCCGATAGTCAATACACATCCTAAACAAACCATCCTTCTTCTTAACAAACAACACAAATGCTCCCTACAGGAAATGACTAGGTGAAATAAACCCCTTGTACTCGCAGTGCATCGCCATTCTCAAAAGGGATACGAACCACCTTTTCATGGCATATTACTTCAGCCTTATGCCTAGCCAACCAATTCATCCCTATCACCACATCAAAACTTCCATGCACAAAAAGGTATCAAATCAACCATAAAAGATATACCCTCTATCACTGTAGTACACCCACGAACGACTTTATCAGCTTCTACCTCTCTACCACAAACTACTTCAATCATAATAATCATCAAGCGAACTCATACCAGTGAACACTTACACCAATACATTGCAAACCAAGCGAAGAACGTAAATACTCATTCGTACAACGATCAAATTAAGATCATAGAAAACCTCGTTACTATCAGATCGTAAAACATGTCGCAAAATCCAAATTGGTTTGTAAACGAGGGATTAAAATCCGTACCAACTTATGACGAACCAATAGTACTCAAAGAATAGTATAACATTCATTCGATGAATGAATACATGGAATAACCAAAGAAACATACCAATTCCCAATGAAAACAAATCCGAAAGACTAATATCAATCATGACACCGAATAGGAAGAATATGGCATCTGTACCATCATGGTACGAATAGGGACGTCATCCAGAGAATTAGGTTTACAAACGGAGATTTTAGCAAACGAATCAACTTAAATACCACAACATTAGTACCAACCGATAATCGAGGTATCAGCATATGATGTGTAGGATGGAATCTTACCACCTATACCGCAACATATAACCACTGCCCAAACGGTTAAGAGAACACTTCTCTAACCATACAGCCATCATCAACATGATATCACATAACATCTACCATAAAATATAACAACAAACAGCAATCAATGTAATCATGGTCACAAGTCCACAGGTGTGATACCCTTATAATTATGTTCGCGACCACAGTTATAAGGCTTATTCCACACGCATACTTACTTCCAAAACTACACATCTTAATGATAACGCACATATATCACATAGCACCTAATAAACATCACAATCCATGCTATCATACTTGCAAGTCCACTTGTGTTATGACGCATGTATAATTATGTTGGCCATCATAATTATCTATGCCCCCTTTCACAAGTGTACTCCCTCCTATGAAAACACTTCATGCAAACAATTATCTCTCTCTTGGAACAATTCCAACAATCATGTAAACACTATAATCAAAATCACTCAGATAAGATCGATATAAAACTCAAGAGTAATCGTGCTCCAACATGGCTCCAGACGGAAAAAGACAATATAAGAATTTCAAATCATGACACAAAACATAAGACGTCGCACAATGGCTCATGCTCTACCCTAGCACTTGCCCCTATCACTCAGGTGGGATTAAATCCACTAGTCACCGTAGACTCTAGATCCGAGTCCACCTCATACTCTTCCTCTTCACTTATCCATCCATTCTTGTTTCCCTCGATCTGTGGTAGTGGATGACTAGCAAAGCCCTCACTGAGGTTTCTCTCTTCATCCTCCACACGATCTACAAACGCATGCACATCGCGGGGTCTAACCCAAACCACTCCCCCATCTTCTAGGAATTGTGGACACTTTCCAGGGTACTTAGTGGTGAAGCCGTCCTTATCGGCCACCCTCGTCTCGTACCTTTCTATCTCCTTTTCATCCACATTCTCTAAGGTTAACTTCTCTTCAATCACACACGGAAGCATGCTAGTAGGAACTAGGATCCTTCTGTTGACCCGCTTCATCCTACCAACTCTCTTACAACACGTAGCGACAACGGTAGTCCAACGAAACATCTTTCGCGCGGGAGGTGCCATACTATAAATGACACACACTATACTAAGTATCGGAATTCAACGGACGTCAAAAACTTAAATAAACATCTCATATATTAGGAAAATAGTCATATAAAAATACCATATATACACATAAGTCCTAAATGCAACTATATGAGGGACTCCTAGGTTATAGTCTAGGTTAAACCACCTAATTCTCTATAACCAAGGCTCTTATACCAATCTGTCACACCTCGCCAAGGCGGAAACGCGAGTGTGTAACTTCATGGATATCATCACAACACCTGATGTCTAAATAGAGAAACACTACATGCACATAAGATAGAGCAAAGTACAAACACAAAGTGTTGTAACAATACCCCAAAAGAAAATAATCAAATCAAACCTCCAAAGGTATATTCAATAAAGTCAAACATATAGATAATTCATCACGATGAAACTAAAATCTCTTCTAGTCGCTTCCATCTATCTTATCCTTAGAATGCTCACTTGAAAATGATACTTAAAACGTCAACATAATGTTAGTGAGATTCATAGGTTTAAGACACACAATATCACACAAGGCAACCAGTTCACTGTGATTATAAAATACGGCTGGACGAATAAATATAGTTATCATATAAGCTAACATGTAATCACACCAGATAAAGGCAACCGTTTGGGACGGAACGTGTCCCCCGCTCCAATACTGACATCAATTAGGTCGCATGCGCGAGCAACAAGATAAGCAACCTCCCAATTGAGTCACTGATATGCATGCCTGATATAGACATCAATTAGGTCGCATGCGCGAGCAACAGGATAAGCATCCTCCCAATTGAGTCTCTGACATGCATGCCTGATAATTCCCGATAATCCACGATAATCACAACATATAACCATCACCATAATAATCATCACATATAGCATACATACGATAACATTATAAGTCCAAGCTTTTAGACCACACATAATCACAGTAACTCAAATCATTTAAGACAAATCATTCCCATCCCAAGTTTATAACAAAGTAAAAAGTATGGGACTATGAACTCACCTCAACTTCGCAGCTTCCAACAAATAACAATCACAAATCTATACAACACAAATAAGCTCACGTTACACATGGTCAAGCTAAAAGCTATAACCCATGCAATACTCATATGATGGATGTCTAAGGTTCATATGACCCACCATGGATCTCCTAGACTCCCTACCAAACACCATCAACCATTAATGCTCACTAAATCCCTTGCACTTATAATTTCAGAAAACGCAAAATTTTGGGGTACATTCACCCACATAAAATAATAACCATTTAAGCTTAACAACTCACACCAAAAATTCACTATGGTCTCTCATAAGTATACAAGCTAATCCCAGAAGGCCATGGTCTAATAACACACACAAATACCTATAAGAAAATCAAACTTGTCAACTATCTAGATTTGGATCTGAACGCACACCAAAAAGTTTTGATTAAAGAAAAATACTTATACAACTTGTTATCGCGAATCCTTTTCGTGGGAGTTTAAGATAACCTAAAACTCAACTTTCCCAGAAGGGCTAACCTAGATATCACTTTTTCATCCACAAATCACTATCAAACTTTTACCCAAATTCTGTCCCGGTTTAACAGCTTTGACACCTTATCTTGTAAAAATCAAAAGACTAACTTCCCGACCTCGAAATCAGTCGTGGTCGGACTTTTTGGAAATCCATTTCTCTGAACTATAATTTAGAGTCAAAATTCGTGATCTAACTCATCTCCATCTATTAAATATCTTCGTATCTTTACAGAACTATGTTTCTGTCCAAACCCTAACTCATTAACTAATGCGTTTAATGACCAAATATCTTTACCAATCATCATAATATTATTAACCAATGATCCCAACATGTTTAACATCATTATTTTACAGAAGTTTACAAACCCTAGATCCATCATAATTATTATTAAATGAATTAGAATAATAATTAAGCAATTGAACATGTGTTTTAAGAATTATACCTTGATCTTTGATTATTGCTTCAAGAAAATAAACCCTAACTTNGAACAAACCATCCTTCTTCTTAACAAACAACACAAATGCTCCCTACAGGAAATGACTAGGTGAAATAAACCCCTTGTACTCGCAGTGCATCGCCATTCTCAAAAGGGATACGAACCACCTTTTCATGGCATATTACTTCAGCCTTATGCCTAGCCAACCAATTCATCCCTATCACCACATCAAAACTTCCATGTACAAAAAGGTATCAAATCAACCATAAAAGATATACCCTCTATCACTGTAGTACACCCACGAACGACTTTATCAGCTTCTACCTCTCTACCACAAACTACTTCAATCATAATAATCATCAAGCGAACTCATACCAGTGAACACTTACACCAATACATTGCAAACCAAGTGAAGAACGTAAAGACTCATTCGTACAACGATCGAATTAAGATCATAGAAAACCTCGTTACTATCAGATCGCAAAACATGTCGCAAAATCCAAATTGGTGTGTAAACGAGGGATTAAAATCCGTACCAACTTATGACGAACCAATAGTACTCAAAGAATAGTATAACATTCATTCGATGAATGAATACATGGAATAACCAAAGAAACATACCAATTCCCAATGAAAACAAATCCGAAAGACTAATATCAATCACGACACCGAATAGGAAGAATATGGCATCTGTACCATCATGGTACGAATAGGGATGTCATCCAGAGAATTAGGTTTACAAACGGAGAGTTTAGCAAACGAATCAACTTAAATACCACAACATTAGTACCAACCGATAATCGAGGTATCAGCATATGATGTGTAGGATGGAATCTTACCACCTATACCGCAACATATAACCACTGCCCAAACGGTTAAGAGAACACTTCTCTAACCATACAGCCATCATCAACATGATATCACATAACATCTACCATAAAATATAACAACAAACATCAATCAATGTAATCAAGGTCACAAGTCCACAGGTGTGATACCCTTATAATTATGTTCGTGACCACAGTTATAAGGCTTATTCCACACGCATACTTACTTCCAAAACCACACATCTTAATGATAACGCACATATATCACATAGCACCTAATAAAAATCACAATCCATGCTATCATACTTGCAAGTCCACTTGTGTTATGACGCATGTATAATTATGTTGGCCATCATAATTATCTATGCCCCCTTTCACAAGTGTACTCCCTCCTATGAAAACACTTCATGCAAACAATTATCTCTCTCTTGGAACAATTCCAACAATCATGTAAACACTATAATCAAAATCACTCAGATAAGATCGATACAAAACTCAAGAGTAATCGTGCTCCAACATGGCTCCAGACGGAAAAAGACAATATAAGAATTTCAAATCATGACACAAAACATAAGACGTCGCACAATGGCTCATGCTCTACCCTAGCACTTGCCCCTATCACTCAGGTGGGATTAAATCCACTAGTCACCGTAGACTCTAGATCCGAGTCCACCTCATACTCTTCCTCATACTCTTCCTCTTCACTTATCCATCCATTCTTGTTTCCCTCGATCTGTGGTAGTAGATGACTAGCAAAGCCCTCACTGAGGTTTCTCTCTTCATCCTCCACACGATCTACAAACGCATGCACATCGCGGGGTCTAACCCAAACCACTCCCCCATCTTCTAGGAATTGTGGACACTTTCCAGGGTACTTAGTGGTGAAGCCGTCCTTATCGGCCACCCTCGTCTCGTACCTTTCTATCTCCTTTCCATCCACATTCTCTAAGGTTAACTTCTCTTCAATCACACACGGAAGCATGCTAGTAGGAACTAGGATCCTTCTGTTGACCCGCTTCATCCTACCAACTCTCTTGCAACACGTAGCGACAACGGTAGTCCAACGAAACATCTTTCGCGCGGGAGGTGCCATACTATAAATGACACACACTATACTAAGTATCGGAATTCAACGGACGTCAAAAACTTAAATAAACATCTCATATATTAGGAAAATAGTCATATAAAAATACCATATATACACATAAGTCCTAAATGCAACTATATGAGGGACTCCTAGGTTATAGTCTAGGTTAAACCACCTAATTCTCTATAACCAAGGCTCTTATACCAATCTGTCACACCTCGCCAAGGCGGAAACGCGAGTGTGTAACTTCATGGATATCATCACAACAC
>LBNU01014734.1:94453-111554 GCA_014162995.1 Artemisia annua
CGATAATGTTATTGAGTTGGTAGTCACGGATGTGAGATACAACCATTCTTCTATACTTATGATTTATGTGTTAACCTCTTTGTGATTCATTTCTTAATCGATAATAATACATAATCAAAACGAAATTTTAAAAACCCTGTGCGTGCACAGGTATTATAACTAGTATGGGTTAAAATAACTTCATCAATAACCATTGTTATCTCTTTTTATTTATTTTTCATGGTATACAAAAGTAATGTTATTATATCGTACTCCGTAATTCCTATGCTAGGGCCCTTGTGGAAGTGTCGTCAAAGGAAGCCTTACTTGACTCTGTTGTGGTTCCTATCCCCTAGACCCCTACCCTACTGGGTCAGGTCATTCATTGGAAAAAATTGATATTGAATATGAGTGGAAGCCGCCAAGATGTGAGACATGTAAAGTTTGATCACAATGATGATGGATATCCTAAGAGAGTGAAACCGGTTGTGAAAGATAAATCGTTGTTTGATATTTGTATTGATAAACCTAAAGTTTTGTATTACTATAGGTCGGTTACTAAGCCAAAGAATGGATGAGCATTGATGTCTGTCCAATCGAATACAGGTTCTCTAATGGTTAATGTAGGTTCTACTTGTAGCGAACCTACTACTGATCTTACTAGTAGTACGGCTCCTCCCCGGGATGACCTAGGTAAGAATAATAATTGGGTGGAGGATATTAACCT
The DNA here is from genome assembly GCA_014162995.1 of Artemisia annua. Lineage (NCBI taxonomy): Eukaryota > Viridiplantae > Streptophyta > Magnoliopsida > Asterales > Asteraceae > Artemisia > Artemisia annua. The sequence goes on from LBNU01014734.1 coordinate 95,160, forward strand.
TGTTGATTTGAAGAACAGTCTGATGCTCTTAAGGAAAAAGATTCGATTTTGGAACCTGTGATTGGCACAACGTGTACCCCTGAAGTTATTTTTAGTTCTTCCAAAACTACTCTATCGCCTATGAAGAACACTCTTATTGTTGAGAAAATTGGAAAGCTTGAAAAGCTTATTATTGATGGAAAAACCACCCTTGTAGATGATAATGGTAAACCTATTCCGGTGGCTGATGGTAAAAGGAAGGACAACCCATTCTCTAAGATGGATGAAGTGGTTGATTCAGATAGTGATGATGAGGTGTTTGAGCCAAATGATCATATGGATAGTTACTTTTCATTAGTAGGAAGACATAACGAGCTTGAAGACTATCTTTCTGATGATTATGCGGCCCAGGTTTATGACTTACCTAGTCAATTTGAGGAATTTAACAATCAGCTGGATTTCAAACTTCAAGGCCGTTCGAGGAAGTAATCTTTTATTTGGATTTATTTATTTGTTTGTATGTCTTTTTATGTTTTAAGCGGTTGCTTGAGGTTAATGTGACGTTTCAGACACATTCCATTCTACTTTAAACGGTCTTTTGGTTAATATATTTTAGCAAGGTGAAAGTTCCCTTTTACCTAAAAAATAATAATGTTATTTTTATTTACAAATAAGTGCTATGTTTATATTAAGTGTTGAGTATGAATAAAGGGAAGGAAATAAACCTTACAAATATTCGTTTAATTTTAAATGCATATTCTTGTTCCAATTTTTCGGCTAGCTACCTGGTTTACTTTAATCCAAAATAATAGAATAATAAATTTATTTAGGTGGCAGGTGGACTAAAGCATCCATTTAATTCTTTTTTATCAACTCATAAACATATTCACATTCAACATATGAATGGATAACTTATATACTAGTTTTATATTCTTTTCATTTAAATAAATTTAGTCTTCATTTTAGATTCAAGTTGTCAACTAACTTCACAAACTTAGATATACATATACGTAAAGTTATTTAAAAAAAAAAAAGATTTTCTTCGTTAGACGATTACTCGCATATAATGGCGTTCGTGTATTGTAGCATCAATTTGTCTATTCATGTTTTCTCTNACATTCCATTCTACTTTAAACAGTTTTTTGGTTAATATATTTTAGCAAGGTGAAAGTTCCCTTTTACCTAAAAAAAAATTAATGTTATTTTTATTTACAAATAAGTGCTATGTTTATATTAAGTGTTGAGTATGAATAAAGGGAAGGAAAGAAACCTTACAAATATTCGTTTAATTTTAAATGCATATTCTTGTTCCAATTTTTCGGCTAGCTACCTAGTTTACTTTAATCCAAAATAATAGAATAATAAATTTATTTAGGTGGCAGGTGGACTAAAGCATCCATTTAATTCTTTTTTATCAACTCATAAACATATTCACATTCAACATATGAATGGATAACTTATATACTAGTTTTATATTCTTTTCATTTAAATAAATTTAGTCTTCATTTTAGATTCAAGTTGTCAACTAACTTCACAAACTTAGATATACATATACGTAAAGTGATTTAAAAAAAAAACAGATTTTCTTCGTTAGGCGATTACTCGCATATAATGGCGTTCGTGTATTGTAGCATCAATTTGTCTATTCATGTTTTCTCTGAGAGTGTATATATTAGTGTGAAGTAAATGAGAATAAAAAAAGTTTGTTGATTCAATTATAATTAAGTATTTAAATAATTAATAAATTATGTTGACTTTTTCTTTTTTGAACGAGGATAAAAAACATATAATACTCGAATTATATTGTCAATATCTTGGCAGCTTCATTCCATGGTAATCACGACATGATCGGCGAAGAATAAATGACTTAAAGAGATCTCAGAATTGCCTAGCTTTATACCACGAATCATACCTGCGTGAACTGCGTCTGAGAGGGCAATATGAAATCCTTCCATGACAAGAATGAACAAAAATAGGGATAGAGAATGAACAAGAATGGAGAATGAGCATAATTGCCTTTTATAAATAAGGGCATTTAAAAATATAAAATTACTCATTTATAAGATTTTAAGCTTTTAAAAAATTGTTTTTTCTTTTTATACATAGTATAAATAAGTCACTACAAGAAAATTGACTTTTATTGACTGTTATTATAATGACACAAAAGAGTGTCACTAAATCTGACTTTTCAATGACACTCATTATGTGTGAGAAAAATATCAAAATTTTATGATTTAATGACATTTTTTTGTGAAAAATGTGTGTCATAAAATTATCTTTACACTTTATTTTATTGTAAATAGATATTTACATATTTCACTTTTACCTACACTTTTTAATCACCTTAAAAGTTAAGTAACATCTTTTTCTAACTTTTGTTGACATTTGTATACTTTTTGCGGTTTTTTTTACTTTTAATTTCAATTTTTATTTCAATAAATTAAAGGACAATCTTTTTAGTGATTATTTATTGAGTACCGTCTCTCTAAAGCCTTTGGAATGAACACGAGACTTTAGTTTTCCGAAATGGTATAGCTATTTGAAATTAAAGTTCTAAACGATGAATTTCTATCATGAACAACCTTTTCTTTTAAACGGCGAAAATACAATAAACCAGCAAGAAATTAGGTGCAAAACAAGAACCACGCACCCCTAACTAGGGGTTTCGAGTATTTGATAAAAGAAATGAGATTAACAAGTCATATAAAGGTTGATTGATTGATATTTCTCGTACCTATAAGATTTGATAACAAGATACAATTAAGCATGGAATAACAAGATATGTTTCACATTTACAAAAAATTAAAATAAAAATAGTTTCCTATATATCTTAAGTTGTTACATATACATTTTACATTATAAAGTAAAACATGCTCTACATATCATCAGAGTAACTACACCGGGAAAATTTTCGAATTTCAAGGTTTTCAAGATCAATTAGCTTCTAGCTTCCACACAATCTCAAAGTCGACATTAATTAAAATATGGTTTACAAGACAAAACAAAGAAAGAATGAACAAAACACAAATTTTAATATGTATATAACAATCCACAAATCAACAAATCAATAAATCATACTTCTAATTATTTTGTATCTTATATCGCAATCAGGAAATTATTAATGAAGCACCAAATTTGTGCCCTAACTAAACAATTACGTTGCTAATTTTAGTCACATTACTTTGTAAACGGACTAAAATCACAACGTATACATATCTTTACACAATGAGTCAAACATCTGAAATGTCATCAAATAATAACCTAATCTAAAACTTTAGTATCATTTTATGATGGATATGATGAAATCAAATTATGTGGTATACAAGGTGAGTTACTCCAAACCCTAGCATGCATCTTCAATATCTCAATAGCTTTTTCCTTCATTTTACTACCACAATCAACTTGCAATACCAAACACAACTTTCCAACCACACCAATTTGCAACATCTCGGCCACGACAGCGTCATTGCCCGAATACTTAGCCACCGAGTACACAATTCTCAGCGCCCTATCACTAGCAACTGGTGAAACCCTAAAAATCTTTTTTGAAACAACTGCTAAACCCGCGCCATGTTTTAGCAACTCAGATCTCCCTTCAGCACATTGACAAAGCTGATCTAGGGCTAATAACACCATTTCCAGCAATCTTTTGTCCGATGAATCTAATAAGATATCAATCAAAGCAGGGACCGCAGATGCTTCTGCGGCCCTGATCCTATTTCTCCCTGATAAACAAACATTTATAAGTAACTTTAACGTTGCTTTAGTGGCTTTATGGGAAATCTGATCATTCAGAACATTAACTAGCTCAACAAAGAACTCATGTTTCAAAGATGACGCCACTTGCATGGGCTGAGCCGCATCAAACATAGATTTCAGCAACATGACAGCATATGTTCGTGTCTCATAGTTAACAGCGCGTTGCAACACGCGCGTTAGGGTTTCAACAAATTCATTGTTTTTAGCAAGTAAACCTTGAAGGGTAGCTTGTGAAATATGCATGTGGTAAAGAATACCTACTGCTTCATCAGAAGGTGTCACCAACTCGAACTCTGCCAAGTCAGATTCATCTCCGACCGATGATGCCGTCATGCTACTATTGTTGTTGTTGTTGTTATGGTTGTTTAGAACATAAGTTAGATACTCGACTGCTCCAGCTGCTTCCATTGACTTTTTATTTGTTTCACTTTCTAAAACAAGCGTTTTCAATCTTTTCAAAGATTTCATTTGCAAAGATGGAACTTTCAAGTCTTTGAGAAGTTTTAGGATTTGGGTTTTGGAGATAGGAGCTCGAGGCGTAGGGACTCTTTCGACGCCACATGTCGGGTTAAGTGTGCACCAAGATTGGATCAATCTTCGAACCGTGTGATTTGGTGTAAGTTCCACGTCTAATAGGACTTGTTTCGTAACCGGGCACGTGTTGTTCTTCTTCGTGTATAGCCATTTCTCGATGCTATCGCGATCATATGTGATCCCCGTGTGAAGTGTTACGGGGTCTTTCATGATTTCTAAAGAAATCGGACATACGAAAAATGGAGGAACTTCGACGTTTTTGAGATCAGTCATTGTAAAATGAAGAAATATTGTAAAACAACACAAGAAAATATATGAACGACTTTTTTGATGTTTGAATGATTGAAAGTAGAGGTTCTTGATGATATGTTTAATTTGGTTTGTGAATACTTGAAATGGAGAATAATGTTGGTTTTATATATATGTATTGGGATTGAGTGAGAAAAAGGGAATATAGTATTTATTTATTAAAGAGAAAGTCAAATTACAGAAAAAGTAAACCAAATTGATGGTCAAAGACAGATTGTGTTTGACTTTTCAAACATGTTTGTAAGGCTCAAGAAGAAGACAACGTTATAAAAATGCATGTGCCAGATAAAGTTCAAGGGCAAAATGTGAAGGATGAGTCGATAAGACTTGTGTGTTAAGAAAATATACAATCCAACTTTCGGTCCTTCCATTTTGGCAAAAGTTCATCTAGCTAGGGTTAATATTTTACAGATTTGGTTAGTTAAAATATGAAAGAACTTTAATCAAATACTTGCTTCATAATAAATTTAACGAAATGGTAGCTGGGTGAGAAACATTACTTTTGTTAACTGATTTTGTGATGTAAATATTCATGCGCGCGTGACGTGTTTTTTTTTTTTTTTTTTTTTTTTTTTTTTTGTGTTTTTGGGNTTTTTTTTTTGGTCTTTAGCGAGCCTATACCAAGTTATGGCCTAATTCTTGACATCGGGTATACTTTTGTGTTTCGCTAGCTCTAGATTCGTTACTTTTGTGATACACACGTGAATGTATTCATTGGCAGTTACTTAATCTAGTAAAAAGTGTCTCAACTAGTTCAAACTTTGAGAAATACTTGAGTCACAAAATGGTTAGTTGTGAGTTGTGACCCCAAAATAGATATATAGACACGGTTACTTCATCACATTGTCAACAAACTCAACAATTCTTAAGGTTTGTAAATAAGTTTAAATACCTCAACATCATAAGAAGAAACTTATGATTGGCCAATGATTGAGATCTTGATCGTAATATATGGACATGCTTGCACAACTAAATCGATATTCAAGTGTTCCTTCAATTTTGTGATACAAGCAACACATCCAGCCGAAAACAAAAAATTTAGTGACTTATTTAAAAATAGGGTTAATTATGCCAAAACGTACCATACTTGTCCAAAAAATCACTTTTGAGTATCGACCTTTTTTTTTTCCTTATTGGAGTACTAAACTTGCATTTTTTGCCTCTTTTACGCATTTTCGTACAATTTTATGACATTTTTGCCCCTGAATTTTCAAAGATTTCAGGGGCAAAATCGTCCCAAAGTGCGTAAAAGAGGCCAAAATTCTGAAGTTTAGTACACCAATGAGGAAAAAAAAAAGGTCGATACTCAAAACTGATTTTTTGGGCAAGTATGGTACGTTTTGAAAGAATTAACCCCATTTCATAATAAAGAGTGGGTTTTAAATAGTTGATGATACTAGTGGCAATGAAATGAAAATGTTGTCCCCTTATACAAATGTTGACTTTACTATCTCTAAAAATGTCAACATTTGGTTCTGAAACCCCATCACTACTCGTGCTTAATTTCGAAAAGCGGCTACCGACACTTGTTTGTTAAATGGATTTGGATGCCATGTATTTCTCGGTTGCCACTTAGCTTTATTATTAAGGATTTCCTAGCAACATATATGGTTTTAACGTGTTATATGGACAAAATAAGTCAATAACATGTATGAAATTAAACATAGAGATACAGGGCATGCTTAGCATGTAATGTATGGCACACGGTATTATAAGAAATGCTTATTTTTTATTTGGACTTGTCAAAATTTTCAATTATAGGTTACAAACTTTATAAAATACCATTATCACTATCCAAATTTTTTTGTACTGGAAAATAATTCCTGTATGTGAAAATTTTGTAAAAATATATTACCCATCTGAGGGATCGAGATAAAAGTACATTACTCATATAAGGGACTGAGATAAAAGTATATTACCCATATGTGAAAACTTATAAAAGTTTGGATAGTGATAATGATATTTTTAAAGTTCGTAACTTATAATTGAAAATTTTGGTAAGTTCATACGTTATCCGTGGACTTAACCCTATTTTTATTTTTATTTTAAATAAGCTACTTAAATTCTATGTTTTGTTTGAGAGACATAATTTATTAAAGATTTTAAAAAATAATTTTTTATAATCTGATGCTACTTACAAATAATTTCTTTTTTCTATCTCACTTTTCATCTTCATTTATAGCTACATCTCTGGCTCTAACAACAAACAATGGTTACTTTTGCCAAGTCTGCCCATAGTCTTATATAATGTTAACTTTTCAAAAGTCATGTGATAAATCACAAACCTAAATCTTTTTTAGCTATACAGAAGATGTATTGTGTGAATGTTGCGTTTATACCTTTATAAACACGCATACATAAGATGCCACATATAACTTTAGAAAAAGGATTCTCAACATATAGGGACGATTAATTTATATAAACCCTGTAATTTATGTTAAAACAACTTATTCGAGTTAATGATATTTTTGTGTCAGACAGCGAAAGCAACTCATTTCCCACGAAGGACATAATCTTAGGTAGTTATATATATCGCGAGATGCATTGTAGGGCACGTATACAGCATTTCCGTGCTCAAGGACCGTTTATATTATTTTGAGCTCACCTTTTGATGGGTGAATATCTTCGAATGACTAGAAAAAGTTCAGAAACAGCCACGGAAAACACTGGTTATTGTTAATTCGCGTACACACTGAACGACAAATGCTCGGCTCTTGGGTAGCATGTACATGGATTTCTTTTTTACAGGAAAATGCATATGGTATTTACGATAAAGAAAGTAAAATAAACACGTTCCATTAGTTTGTATGTTGCATGTGTTTATGGAAATGTAGTATTTACCATAAAGCAAGTACTAAAATGAATATAGTATTTACCATAAAGCATCTAAAATAAACACGTTCCTAATTAGTTTGTATGTTGTGTTTATGATGTTAATTTGTACTCTATAAAGTACCAAGAGCTAGGGTCATATATTAATGTTTAAAGATGTGGACAATTGCTGCTTTCGGTTAAAGTAGTAAAGCGTAAAAATGGAAGAAAAACTAGGTCAAAAAAGAAACGGTGCTTTGCTTCTTTTCTTAATTTTTCTTTCTTTCAAACTCTAGCTTTTCACTTTATATTTTCCAAATATATTATTATCTCCACTAATTTACGGAGTTGTACCTTACCATTACAAGACTATTTCCCTTTGGAAAAGGTAAAACTAAATTGACCTTGACATTAGATCAAATGTATATAAAAAAGTGTTCAAAATATATTTAAATGCCTACTATAATTTCCTTAAACACAAACCACTTAATTAATTAACAAAATATGTTTAGTAATCATCCTAGCTAGTTACGGTTTAACTAATATTAAATCAAAGTTATACATTTTAAATTGTTATTAAACTTGTGGAGACGTCTCTAATTAAATTCTAGCCAATCTGCGGCTTTGTTGAATGGTAAAATGGATGGTTCCTAAAACTATTTAAAGAGTTTAGGCCTAGCAACGAACTTTTTTCGAACTCTCGTTTTGATAAAGTGAATTATAAAAAGTATCATTAAGGTGTTATAATATGCACATGTTGATGTGTTGTCGACTTGTCGTACCAGAAAAACTGAAACATATCACTAATTTTAATGTGACAACACATCAAATTGTATATATTAGAACACTTTATAAAAGTTTGTTGCATTTAGTAACCAAAACGAAATTTTAGAATTAGTTCGTTGTTATTTTTGACCAACATCCCTATTTAAATTTGCAACCTAACATACATATATTATATACGGACGCATGCAGAACGATATTGTATAGTTTAGTTGTCATTATTGTAATTCAAGAATTAAATGACTCTTTCAATTTGACTTAACAAATTAGACCATTGGGTTAGTTTTGGATACGTTCAATTCTTAATGTAAATTTACCTTTTCATTCGAAAGAACAAGTACTCGCATATGATTAGGTCTATATATAAGCGAGACAATTTCTAAGTTCGTAAGACTAAGGTGAAACGTAACGCTATGAAGACCGGAATAAGTCACCGTGTTGTGCATGTCATACTAAACTGTGAGGTAAGCCAACAGGTTATTGTAAAATGATCGTATACTAATTCACAATGTAAGACTGGCCAGGTTATGAAAGACGTTCCATGAGAGTTTTGCGTGATCTTTGAAGAAGAAAATGACAATTATTTTAAGTTAGCCTGACATATATTATCCTAAACGGCTAAACGTCATTAGATATTAGTCATTGTACGTAGCTTGCTATGTGTTCGTTAAAGCGACCAAATGATATCGTCCTGTACGTGTATTACACTATTACTCATTACATAACTTTTCTTCGAATGTGAAATATAGTAATTAAAATCTATTAAAACGCTAGGGAGTACATTAACAATAATTAAAGAATAAAAACGTTAAGCGTAACCGTAACTCCATAAGGCTACACTAGCAGGGTATCCACGCGTTGCAGCGGCGGATACTCTGAAATAAAAATTTTCGATGAATAATGTATTTTTTGATGAATAATGTATTTTAATTTATTATAGCCCGTGCCCGTTCGGGGCTCAAACCCGTTGGCCCGTGCCTGTTCGGGCTTGGCTCGTTTCCCGTTCGGGCTTGAATATTTGTATAATGTGTTTTATTATTTGTAGTAGTGAAATTTAATACATGAATTGTGTTTAATTTGATTGTACATTATGCTTGATAATTTGTATTTCTTATGTAAGGGGTGTTTTAATAACTGTATTAATTGTATTTATTGACCAGTTAAATAATTGACTACATTAAATAGCATTAATGTGGTGTTTTGTTGTACACTATGCTTCTTGTCTTGTATGTCTGAAAATTATGTGCATTAAAGTGTTGTACACTATGTTTCTTTTCTTGTAAGTAATAGTCATTAATAACATTGACCACTTTAATAGCATTAATATTGTAAGTCTGAAAATAAGTCTGAAAAATACATCATGCTTATTTTGTTGTACACTATGCTTATTTTGTTGTAAATCTGAAAATTGGTTGCATTTATTATACATTGTGCTTAAATGGTTGTAATTTTTGGTGAAGGGGTGTTTTTAATAGCATTAATGTTGTTTGATAGAATTTTGGTCTCAAAATGACACCATGCTTTATTTTGTTGTACAATATGCTTATTCTGTTGTAATTCTGAAAATTGGGTGCATTAAAGTGTTGTAAACCATGCTTAATTTCTTGTAAGTCTTAAAATTTGGAGAGAGAGACATTCATGCTTTATATGTAGTATATATATAAGGCATTAGGACATTTATTGAATGTTTGTACCTTAATAATAAACCACTCACCTCCTACATATCACTGCTCTCAACCAACCTAATATACAACCGCTTTTACATCTTTTTAACTTTTAAATATAGCCTTTAGATGTATAAGTAAAACTCAAAATAAATAAATAAATAAATAATAATAAAATCTAAACTTTAAAGATATAACGATCATAAAAATACAACTNAAAAAAAAAAAAAAGGGTCGGTCTTAATCCGATCACCCATGACGTATGAAAACGATGAATTCCAAGTACGAATTTGACGTCTAAAACTGAACACATTAATCTTCCTATCGACGCCTGGCATTCTGGCAATCAAGACCCAAACAAATGTAGATGAGTAAAAAAAAGGTGATAACATGTATGTTGATGTTGTCGATGTTTTATTTTTTGAACGACAATTCTTCCCATATACCACCATATCTTACAAATGCCTCCAACGAAGCTTAAATCCACAACCCTTTTAGTTGTTGGTCAACTCACACTCAGTTTAAACATAACTCTTAACAAATTATGATTCTACCATTTTCAAAATTGCTAAGTCAAATGGGTTGTTATAACATACATGCAACTTATCGTGTTTTCATATAAACTCATTTAGACCCGTTTTGATCGAGTTTGCCGGGTATATTCCTATCACATGCATTAAAACGAAAACGACTAAACTATCAGTTAGCGATACACCTCATCAAGATGTGTGTGAAAGCTAAAAGAAAATAATAAATTTTATGTTTTGCTGTGAAAACAACAAAAAACATGTTCATATTATTTCTTGATATAAAAATAAATTCTTTCGACGTCGGCTTGAGCCATAGCTGGTTTTGCGCGTGTAGCCAGCGAGTTTTTAACGTGTATTCTAGCTCTACCCCTAGTCTTCTGCAATATATGCTGTTTGACCCCTTGTAGTTCTATTATTTGTACTTTGTAGTTCCCATATTTCAAAATTGAACACTTTTGGCTCTTTAAGTAGCTTTCACAAATCACAACTGACATATTTGATGATGCACCCAAAAAAAATGCATTTTTTTTTATTCAAATTTTCTCTTTTTGTTTGAAATGTTTGGTTATACTTACTTCTCACATTCTCATTGTCATTATTTTTCTCACTAGATCCGTTTCCTATTCGACCATCTAAAACAAATAACAACAATACCTAATTTCATTATAAACAACGTATGAGTAAGATCGGATATAGACAAACATATTCTTACTTAAAGGTTGAGAGACTTCTTTAGAAAATAACATCCAACAACGACAGTGTGAGATTTGAACATTTAAAAAAAATTATAGTACTCAAAAAAACTCTATAAAATGCTTGATTATGAAAAACGAACATGTATTTTTAATTTATATAACCCTAACAGGAAAATAAAATAAAAATAAAAAATATTAAACAAATGTGTAGTTTTGTTATAAATGTGTCAATTATAGCATGTAAACGAGTCAAACTTTATGAAGTTATTCAAGCATAATTGGGCTTTATTTTATCAAGTTCGAATAGATATACAACATAACATTATTAACATATTAACTGAGGAGGTTATGGGAATATCATTGTGTTGAAGTAAACGTTGTATCTAAGTACAAAATTCATTTTCTATCTAAGTCATTTGGCTTCGATGTCATATGTAAGTCGATCTACACATATTTCAATTTTCATAGATATTAGTATGGTTAGGGTCGATGATAGTTTGGTTAGGATCGTTGTAGTAGTCGAGGTTCGTTGTACTTGTGTTTATTGGAGTTTTGAGGGCCATTGTAGCCGTTGAAGGCCGTTGTAGTTATATTTATGATCTTTGTTGATTCTGAGGGTCGTTATAGTTGTGGTCATGCTATCGGTTGACATCTTTGTAATTTCTAGCACCTTGGTTTTTAAATTTATATAAAATAATTATTGCATTAAAGAAATCATTTAAAGTTTATGTTCAAGAAGTGTGGCTACACTATGACATTGAGTTTTCGACAATGCACTCTGAGGAGCTCGTATCATAGTAATAGTAGCGTAAAAGCCGTACAGTTGGGCAATCATCACAGGAAACTATTATCTTCAGTTTGGAGTTTTGCTGAAACCAAATACTGTGCCGATAGACGATAGTGGTTCACTACTCTGGTTTTTGTTTTTTAAAATATGTATCTAGTTTTTTCGATACACGAAAAGGAACACAATTGTTGGGTCACTGAAAGTACCCAAGCGTTCCTTAACTAGGATTTGAACATAAAATAACCTAAGTGTTAGATTCCCTTAAACATAATCAAGTCACTGAGTGAACAGTCACTCAGTGAGTCATATTCAGGATGTTTAGAACAAGCCTAACGAAGAAAGGTTTTCCATTCAGTGAGGCGGACTCTCAGTGAATGGCATCTAAGCCAAAGAAGAAGATGATGGATTCAGTGAGCGATGACAATAGCTCACTGAATCCCCAAGTCTCCTCACCAACTATGAAGACTGAAGAAAGCTACCTGAAGACTGAAGAATAGGCGGGATTGGGAGGGAAAGTTTGAACTGTCCCAATAAAGTGCTTTATCGCTTTATAAGTCAAACTTTCCTTATTTGGCTACAATCCAACCTAATCCTAAAAAGGTTTATCTGTCTTCTAACCCAATATGGGTTGCCTTCAACAGTGAACAAGATCTTCTAAAGATTTATCTTTAGAAGTCTTTAATCCATTGGACAATAGTATGTATTATACTTGTGTATAAATAGGATCATAAAGAGGAGAAAAGGTTAAGTTTGTGCAATTAATGCTTAGACATTCACAAACCCTTTTCTCCTCCAAAGAACATACTTGTACTCGAGATAGCTCGATTGTACCTTAGTTGTCACTTAAGCTTAGCTTAAGTTTAGTGAGGAGAAACACACCATACTTGTCATTTCAATCCCAAGTGTTTATTCCGCAAAACACTTGGGTATAATTCTTTGATTCATTTCTAATAAGAATTAAACGTTGAAAATTACCTTGTGTTTTGATTTACGTTTTATTCTTATATCTTGTTTTATCAAAGAACCTCACTACATCATTATGCCATAATGCACGGTTAGATTAACTTCATAGTTAACTTAACTGGGTAAAAGGGACCAACAAGTGGTATCAGAGCCTCTGGTTTATAAAACTTTCTTAAAACCACAGAGTGCTCAAAGTTTTTAAAATCAAGATCCCAAAATGGCCGATAATGATGTACCCCAACTAGTCGATAAAAAGGGAGGAAGCTACTCTGCTACTGCTCCCCGACTTGAAGTTGGTAAATTTAACAAATGGAAGAAGCGAATGCTTTGCTATTTGAACGGGATGGAACCTTATTACATTAAGCTTATTAATGAAGGTCCATATATCCCAAAAACAGCTGAAGGTTTAGTTAAACCTGAAGGTCAGTGGACTATAGATGAGAGGAGGGTGGTCAACCAAGACCAACGTCTAAAATGCATCATTATATCATGTCTTCCTGACGATATAATGGAATCAGTCATAAATTGTCCTACTGCAAAGCAGACTTGGACTGACTTGGTTTATAGCTATGAAGGCCCCTCAGATACCAAGGAAAACAGGGTCATGGACCTGAAACTTGAGTACAATACTTTCAGGGCCAAAGACACTGAAAGTCTCTCAGAAACCTATACCCGCTATAAGACCCTCCTAAATGAACTGACCAACGATGGTGTCACCTTGTCTAAGCATGAAATCAATGTTGGCTTTGTCAACAGTCTCCCTGAGAAATGGTTAAACTTCTCTCAGGGTATGAGAAATGCTAATAACCTTCAAAATCTTGAGCTTCCTGAAATCTTTGGAAAGTACCTCTATGAGGATAACTTAATCTCAAGGAGATACCCTGAGACCAAGAAAGCTCAGGAAATGAAAAAGACCCTGACTGCTTTACCCATATCAACTGCTTTCTACTCTAATGGTATTGTGCAGGATTACCAAGAAAACTCAGATGATGAGCCTGATGAAAGAGATAGTGAGGAGTACTTAAATGATTTGCAAAATGAATTTCAACAAAGAGCACTCCTTGCTAACTCTAAACGTTTTATCAAAAGAAACAAAGCTTTTTCTAATGCAAAACCAAATGATAATGTTGAATGTTACAAATGTGGTAGAAGAGGCCATTTTGCTAAAGATTGTTTCTCAAAAACACTTTCAGAACCATCATACAAGTTTTCAGGAAATCACACCTCAGGAACTGGCAAATTTCAACCCAAAATGTTTCAGTCTCCTCAATATTTTCAAAACCATGCTGAGAAAAGTTCTCAAAAAGACTTTGAAGCAAAGTATAGAAAAGCAAAAGCCAAACTTGCCCTTCTTGAAGTTGCTCCCTCAAACTCTCAGTCTCCTCAAGTTAGCAAACCTGCTCAAAACAAAAACAAGGGGCTTGTTGCTGAAACTTATGACTGGGATGAGGAAGAAGTGTCCTCAGAAGAAGAAGAAGTTCATGTCAGTGCACTGATGGCACTCTCAGATGACAACAAGCTTGCAGTTGGTAAAAGCAGTGCCAGAAATGGCGAATGGGTCAACATCACCATGAAAAAGGTAAACATCTTACTTTCTATGGATGATGAATGTGATTGGCAGTCCTATTTGAACTATATCAATGTTGATCTTAAGTATGTCGAAGAGCAAAGGCTAAATCTGTTTTCAAAGTTTAACAAACTCACATTTGAATTAAATAAGTGTAGGGATGAACTTCTTGTTTTAAAACAAGCTAAGCTTGAAAATGTTACACTTCAAATTCAAAATACTGAACTTGTCAAACAAAACCATGCTCTTCAAGAAGAACTTAAGAAAGAAAAAGACATCATAGAAAGTTGGACCAAGAAAAACCCTAGAGTCTATGAAACTGTCAGTCTCATCCCTAGTACCAAAAAGAAGGTAATAGGAGAGGATCAACTTCCTGAATCCTCTAAAGAGACTCATAGTCATACAACTTTCTTGCCTGCTGGCACATTCTTTGCAAAAGAGATGAATCCCAAGTCAAAGGACTGGATTGAAAGACCCAGTCCTGAAGGCAATATGCCTAATTTTGACACAGGAAAGATCTTGATGCCTGAAAGTCAGGCCATTAAGGAGTTACTTGGAGTCACTGACAATGCCAGCAGTGCTGATGATGTCAGTGAATCTGAATCAATAACACAAACTCCTTTACCACCACTGAAAGTGCTTCAGGGGGCTGAACCTTGTTCTAACATAGGACCTCTTGTCTACTCTCAACACTCTCCCAAGGAGAAGGTTGGATTAGGCACAACGATCCTGAAAAACCCCAGTTCTAAACAAAACAAGCAAACTGCAACTCCCACTGAAGCTTCAACACCTTCCATCTCTACTGAGATTAATAATGCCAGCACTGAATCTAAGGTTGATCAGTTGGCTGAACTAGTCAGGAAGCTGAGTGAAAAGCTGGAATCAAATGATAAAACCTCATCTAAGGATAAGGAACCAGCTTCAGCTTCCTCAACTACATCAAACCCAAAATCTATAAAAAAGCCACTCAAGAGATGTGAGTTATGCAGTTACACAAACCACACCACTGATAACTGCTACAGAATCCTATTTTGCATGATATGCAAACAAGAAGACCATAGGACTTCTGATCACACCTCCTTTGTCACATCTTTGAAAAATCAAGCAAACTACAAAGCTCAGGCTCACAAGTATGCTTCAACATCAAAGCAAACCCTGAAACCTAAAGCTGTGCCTCTTAAAACTTGCACACATTGTGGTTTCAATGACCATCACCCAGTCGACTGCCTTATGTATCCCTGCTGTGATATATGTGGAGATCCCTCCCATGATGCTTCAGGACATGATAATGTCATCAAGGCTAGAAGAGGACTGACAACAAATGTCTCCCAGCCATCTGAGTCCTCTTCAAGCTCAAGATGCACAATTTGTGGAAGCAAAGTCCACTCCACCACTGATCATGAGTCCATTAATAAGTTTAAGAAATCCTTGAGGCCCAGACCTACTAAAAGGTGGGTCAATAGAAAGAACTAATTCAGTTTACTATTTGTGCAGAAACATGCCAGGGAGCCTGTGTGGCATCTAGATAATGGATGCTCAAGAAGCATGACTGGTGTGAAGCAGTATCTGCACAAATACATAGAAGAACCAGGACCCAAGGTAGTATTTGGTGATAACTCATCAGCTCCCACTGAAGGTTATGGTTCAGTAAACTGCAATGGTATAGTTTTTAGTAGGATAGCTTATGTAAATGGACTCAAATACAATCTCATCAGTGTCAGTCAACTATGTGATGCAAAATACATAGTTCAGTTTGATGATAAGAGAGGAACCATCTTTAATGCCAACAAAGAAGTTGTGTTGATTGCACCAAGAAGAGATGATGTCTATGTCTTAGACATGTCTACACTCACTCAGAATGGAACTTGTCTTTTCACAAAGGCAAATGAAGCAATCAACTGGCTATGGCATAAAAAACTCTCTCATCTCAACTTCAAACACATCAACAACCTTGCCAAACAAAACAAAGTTCTTGGCTTGCCCTCACTGGCATTTTCCAAAGACAAACCTTGTT
>LBNU01014734.1:114988-158088 GCA_014162995.1 Artemisia annua
CTCAGGCCTTCACCTCTACACCCTATTTTCAGTACCACAACTACCTCAGGGAGTTGTGGGCAACTATTGTGGCCTATGACCCGTCACCTCCCACTGATAAGGATGAACAAAGACCTCTCAGGGAATACCTTATCAGTTTCTCAGTTTTAAATGGGACAAAAAGATTTACTTTGGATTTTCAAACTTTTTGCTCCTCAACAGGGCTGGATTACAATAATGGAATTTATACTGAAGCCCCACACCCTGATGTGGTTAAAACGGGGCTGAAAAGAATTGCCTTAAAACCTAAAAACTTGGACAAGACTCCTGTCACCAAGAATTCCTTTCCCGCGGCTTGGAGGATCCTGTTCACCTTTGTGATTCAGGTCCTCGGTGGGAATCACTCATCAACTGAAGAGATTAATTCTATGCAGTTGATGATGTCTTATTGCCTGATGACAGGAGTCAATGTCGACATTGGAGAAATCATTTACAGTGATCTCGTAACCAAGCTACTGAAGGATTCTAGGATTGACTATGTCTCCTACCCTAGATTCCTTTCATGTGCTTTACAAAGGTTACTGGGTTGCGACTATACTCAGGATTTTCACCTTGGGTCTTTACCCGCCATCCTGAGTTCATAAAATTTTTTAAAAGACCCATCCCCAGTCTCTAACATTGAATTGACGGATCGGATGGTTGCTGTAAACAACCTGAGGAACTCANCTGATGACAGGAGTCAATGTCGACATTGGAGAGATCATTTACAGTGATCTCGTAACCAAGCTACTGAAGGATTCTAGGATTGACTATGTCTCCTACCCTAGATTCCTTTCATGTGCTTTACAAAGGTTACTGGGTTGCGACTATACTCAGGATTTTCACCTTGGGTCTTTACCCGCCATCCTGAGTTCACAAAATTTTTTAAAAGACCCATCCTCAGTCTCTAACATTGAATTGACGGATCGGATGGTTGCTGTAAACAACCTGAGGAACTCAGTGTCTCCACCTCGCCCTGCAAAGGGTTCAGGGAAGCCTAAGACTGTGTCAAAAACCAACCCAAAGGCACAGGGCCCTAAGGCTTCAGGAGCACAGCCTAAAAGGCGAAAGAAGCCCCAGACTGACAAGACACCCACTGGCCAGGCTTCAACACCCCCGGTGACAACGAAGGACACTGATACATCACAGTCAGTGCCCTTGGTCCCAACTACTACTCCCCAAGATCTAGAGGGAAATACACAACCCGCTAGTAGGGGAGCGCCTTCCACCGTTCCTAATGATGGCACTGGCCAAAACCCACCAGTGCCTGAAGGGACATCAGGGACAAAGACTCAGGGGGAAACAAACCACCCGCTGATATGGAACCAACACCCCCTCATGGAGTTGCGCATTCCTCAGGGACTGAACCTAAGGACCAGGTGGATAAAACCCAATCCACTGGAATTGAGGGGTCAGGCCCTGACCACACCGAAGGCAAATCTTCTTATGAGAAGGAGCTGGTTGATCCCATCTTGCAGATTGACTCTATGGCCACTTTTCAGGCAGTTCTTGACTCAGATGATGAATTGAGCAAGAGCAGTGAGGAAGAGACTTTTGAAGCAGGGGATGATATAGAGACTGATGAACATCCAACTGCACTACCTAACACAACCTCTCAGTCTCCATCTCAACAAGCTGAGGATTCTCTTCCTGAGGATGATGACTCTGTTGCTCTGACTGGCAAGAAGATGATTAGGTTCTTAAGGAAGGCAACCACAGATCTTCTTCAAGGGTTCACTGATGATATCTTTGACATGCACACTGAACAGGCTGCTCATTACTTCAATCTTAAAGATGCTATTGAAGATTTTCATGATAATGTTTAGGAACAAAGCTCCAGCATCGATCACAGAATGACAACCTTGGCTTCACATATGAACAAGTTTGTTGAATCCTTCAACAAGCTCACTCCCAAGGTTGAAAACATTGAAGAATTGGCCAAAGAAGATCCTGAACTAACCAAGAAGCTTCTTCAGGCTTCGGACATCTTTGTTCAGCAATCAGCAAGCTTCCCTGAATTGGTCGCCTTGCTGAAGTCTTTGGACCTTCAGTCCGTCAGTGCCTCAGTAACCAGCATGCAGTCTTCCTTCAATAGCCTGGATAAGAATGTGGCTAATTGGGCTCAATCTTCTAGCTCAGTGGCCTGGACTCTTGGCTCACGCATGTCTGCTCTCGAAGAAAAGGTGTCTATCCTCCAACAAGACACTTCAGAGATCAAGTCCATGATGTCTGAGATCTTTAAGGCCTTCAAGGAGTCTTCAGCTCCTTTGACTTCAGTGACCACACCAACTCTTGCTCTCACTGACGCTCCGGCAACAGTTGAGGGGGAGAATGTCACTGAAGCTCCCATCCCTGAGCCACGTACCACTGAAGTTCCTATCCCTGAGACATCCACCAGTCATCTTGTAACTAAGTTTGTTTCAGAAGAAACTCCTTCTCACACTGAGGGGGAGCGCATACTTCAGGCTACACCAATCTCATCCTACCAACCTCCTCTCAACAGCCAGCAAGATAAGGGCAAAAGCATCATGACAACAACAGAACCTGAACAAATTAGGAAGCTCGTTCTTCCTTCCAAAGATGTAAGGCCTGAACCTGATGAAAAGATCCCTTATGAAATCAACGGTGTGATTTACTACCTCACTGAAGCTGATATCCAAGTGTTTGTTGAATCCTTCAACAAGCTCACTCCCAAGGTTGAAAACATTGAAGAATTGGTCAAAGAAGATCCTGAACTAACCAAAAAGCTTCTTCAGGCTTCGGACATCTTTGTTCAGCAATCAGCAAGCTTCCCTGAATTGGTCGCCTTGCTGAAGTCTTTGGACCTTCAGTCCGTCAGTGCCTCAGTAACCAACATGCAGTCTTCCTTCAATAGCCTGGATAAGAATGTGGCTAACCGGGCTCAATCTTCTAGCTCAGTGGCCTGGACTCTTGGCTCACGCATGTCTGCTCTCGAAAGTTCTCAGGCTTCTCTCGAAGAAAAGGTGTCTATCCTCCAACAAGACACTTCAGAGATCAAGTCCATGATGTCTGAGATCTTTAAGGCCATCAAGGAGTCTTCAGCTCCTTCGACTTCAGTGACCACACCAACTCTTGCTCTCACTGACGCTCCGGCAACAGTTGAGGGGGAGAATGTCACTGAAGCTCCCATCCCTGAGCCACGTACCACTGAAGTTCCTATCCCTGAGACATCCACCAGTCATCTTGTCACTAAGTTTGTTTCAGAAGAAACTCCTTCTCACACTGAGGGGGAGCGCATACTTCAGGCTACACCAATCTCATCCTA
This sequence comes from Artemisia annua, assembly GCA_014162995.1. Lineage (NCBI taxonomy): Eukaryota > Viridiplantae > Streptophyta > Magnoliopsida > Asterales > Asteraceae > Artemisia > Artemisia annua. Next base: position 118,293 of record LBNU01014734.1, read on the forward strand.
CCAACCTCCTCTCAACAGCCAGCAAGATAAGGGCAAAGGCATCATGACAACAACAGAACCTGAACAAACTAGGAAGCTCGTTCTTGCTTCCAAAGATGTAAGGCCTGAACCTGATGAAAAGATCCCTTATGAAATCAACGGTGTGATTTACTACCTTACTGAAGCTGATATCCAAGCTCATCTGGATAAAGAGGAAAGGATAAGACTAGCGACTGAAGAGGAAAGGATCAGTAAGCCAGCTATCATTAAGATCGTCAATGAAGAAGGAAAATCTCTTGGGCTAAATCCTAAAGATTTGGAGAATAGGGAAGGGGGTGAAAAGTTCAAACAAGCTAAGGATGCTGCCTTGTTGGCCCTGAAGCAAAAGAAGGATGCTAAACTGAAACGAGTTGCTGAGGTCAAGCAAAAGAACATTGAGAGGTATACCTGGATCATGACACAGAGATTGAATCCTGATCCCATCACTGATGTCAAGATTCATCCAAATACCAGTCCTGCTGTTGTCAGTGTCTTCAGAGGTTCAGACAAGCGACACTTTGAAGTTCATGATCCCTTCAAGATTACTGATTTTGGGATCACTGAACTTGACGAGTTGAGACCACTCATTTTGAAGAAGAACAATGTAGTGGTCCCTAAGCTGATGAAATCTCTCAAAACTCGCTATGAGCACTTGGCCAAGAAGCACATTGAACTGGGCATTCCTTCTTTACTTCCACCCTCAGCATCAGCCATTCAGGCTGCCTCATCTCAGCCCTCTCAAAGGAAGAGGAAAAGAGTTGACACTGAACCTGAAATCAAGGTTCCTGGCCTGGACTGCAATAGAGAACTTCCTGAAGGAGTCACCTTCGTGAATAACCATGTCCTTGAACAACCTGAAAGAGGACTGTGCTTCACTGATGAATTTGGCAATCCTTCCTTCCAGAGATGGTCAGACATTGATAATGCTGGGGTAAAGGCTATGCTCATGTACTTCATGATGGCTTCTCCAATCAAGACTACTGAGAATGTAAGGTTCTGCAAAGACCTGAGAGCCAAGATTGAAGGGCATCCTGAAAAGAACTTGCTGAAGTCTAAGAGAACAAAGCTTGAAGCCCTTGGCTACAAGCTCAACATCTGAATCTGCAACACCACCTATCCCTTTTGTATCTTTTGTCAATTTTAGGAATGTAATAATGATTAATGAAGTAATGATTTTGTTTAATCAGTGTCCTAATATTACTTAGATATGTTCAGTGTGAGAAGAAGACGTTTTGCTCACTCACACTGATTCATAGAGCACTTAGGCTATTTGTATATCAAAATAGGGGGAGACTGTTGGGTCACTGAAAGTACCTAAGCGTTCCTTAACTAGGATTTGAACATAAAATAACCTGAGTGTTAGATTCACTTAAACATAATCAAGTCACTGAGTGAACAGTCACTCAGTGAGTCATCTTCAGGATGTTTAGAACAAGCCTAACGAAGAAAGGTTTTCCATTCAGTGAGGCGGACTCTCAGTGAATGGCATCTAAGCCAAAGAAGAAGATGATGGATTCAGTGAGCGATGACAATAGCTCACTGAATCCCCAAGTCTCCTCACCAACTATGAAGACTGAAGAAAGCCTCCTGAAGACTGAAGAATAGGCGGGATTGGGAGGGAAAAAGTTTGAACCGTTATAATAAAGTCCTTTATCACTTTATAAGTCAAACTTTCCTTATTTGGCTACAATACAACCTAAGCCTAAAAAGGTTATCTGTCTTCTAACCCAATATGGGTTGCTTTCAACAGTAAACAAGATCTTTTAAAGATTTATCTTATGAAGTCTTTAATCAATTGGACAATAGTATGTATTATACTTGTGTATAAATAGGATCATAAAGAGGAGAAAAGGTTAAGTTTGTGTAATTAATGCTTAGACATTCACAAACCCTTTTCTCCTCCAAAGAACATACTTGTACTCGAGATAGCTCGATTGTACCTTAGTTGTCACTTAAGCATAGCTTAAGTTTAGTGAGGAGAAACACACCATACTTGTCGTTTCAATCCCAAGTGTTTATTCCGCAAACACTTGGGTATAATTCTTTGATTCATTTCTAATAAGAATTAAACGTTGAAAATTACCTTGTGTTTTGATTTACGTTTTACTCTTATATCTTGTTTTTATCAAAGAACTTCATTACATCATTATGCCATAATACACGGTTAGATTAACTTCATAGTTAACTTAACCGGGTAAACGGGACCAACAAGAAGAAGGTTCTTTATCACAAAAGATGTGGATGAAAAACCCGGGTACCCTGCAGCCATAACATATGACTCAACGATAGCCACAAAACGAATAAAATAATCGAGCTACTGTTCACCCCCTCACAGGCAACTGTAGAAACCATATAACTCTTCGGATCGGATCAATTGGGGGGTGGGTGGCTACACTGATCGGATCTCAAAGTGATGAAGGAGGTGTGAGTGTGGGTGAACACTATGGATTATGCCGGGCATACTAAATTGTTAAGCGGGACGGGTTAAAAACTAAAAAGCTTTTGGCAAAAAGGGTGGGCAACAGAGCGCAATGAATGTATATATGTGATAATGGCCGTGTTCCGAACCAACAGTGATAAATAACAAAATTTAACAATATTTGCACTTGAAATACATATTTTTTCTATTTATTATCAGTAGATTGAGGTGGCAATTTGAGACACGTTAGTTTAAAACATGGGTGTAGTTGAGTAAATATATAGTAGAGATGAGTTTAGTTGGATCTCTTAAAATATTATAGATGGATTATAATTGGGTATTTGATAGAAAGCGCTATTATATAATAATTACTCAACGTGTTTAATGGGTAAAAAAATTTACTTTTTCACTTTTTTGTTTCAAAATAATACTAACATTAAGAAATGAATAAAAACATGTGTCATATTTTTCGTTTATACAACCAATGAATTTAGTTTTTAAATATTTTTTGGTTATGAAATTTAATTTTTATCATTTTCTTTTTTGATAATTAATGGATTAGTCCTTTGAGTTTGAGTTAGCTTAAGCTTTAACCATTTATCTTTTTGCCTATGTTTTCACCCTTAACATTATTGACATTTATTAAAAAACTTAAACAATTTAAGTTTGTTTTACTATATGACTTTATTAAAAGTGTCTACTTTAGACACTTAACTAAGAGAGGAAAATTTTTGTAGGTATGACCAATAAGATGAAATAATTGTTTGAACCCACCATCAAGTAGAAAAGAAACACCTCTAAATCCCTTAAGTTTAATGAACATTTAACTAAGACACTTAACTAATTTTGGTCAAATTTTTTTATTTCTACCTTTTAAAGTCCAATCAAGTTTGGCCATCACGAACAAGGTCGTTTGGTTCCGGTAGATTCATGCAGTGAAAAAATTAAAAAGCATATTCACGGGGCACATATCATGTTTACCAAACCGAACCCGACCCAAAAGCGAATCATAAATAAAGGGATACAGCGAGTCAATAGAATATGGTACTCGCCCCGTGAGTGCGATTATCTACTTTTCACGCTACCGGAATTGACGCGCCTCATGATATACCTAACCTTTTTAGTTTTTGAGTTTTATAGTTACTATTAAATGTTGTCAATACATATGCGACAGATTAATTCTTCCAATTATTTTGAGCAACAAAGTTACAAACGATTATTATATTTTGAACCGTAACATGTAGAGTTATATTCGGACCTTTTAACTATGTTTCATGGGTTTGAATGAAGAGCTCATTCTAAACTAATAAAGTATGAACTTTTTAGTGAATGGTTATATATTTAAAACAAGTTAAAAAGGCTTGGGTTTTGTGACTCCGATGGCACCGCAAGGGTTGAGGTGGTGTGAGACTCATTTGTATTTTGTATAGTGATACAGAAAGAGACACACTACGGTTGACAAACAGGAATGTGTCATGTAGAGACACAAGCAACACACAAAATGAAACAAGACATAAAGTTGGGGGTGATTTTGGGAAATAAGTACTAGTAATAATTTTCCCCCAAATCCAAAAAGTAAAAACACGAACATACACACTTAACTGCGTGTAAAATTATCGATGTGGGTTTAGCTTCAAATTGGGTTTATTATTATTATTTTCGAATTCAAGAGGTATGATTTAGTTTTCAAATTTTGTTATGCTATGATATATATAATAGTAATGCCGTTAGATAGTTTGTTATGTTATGATATATATAAATCAAACAAACAGAAAAACACTACATACATTAAGGGGGTGTTTGTTTAAGCTTATATACGACTTATTAGCTTATATGTTTGATGCCCAAATTTGGAAGTGCAGATACTTCTAACTGCATTTTGTTGTGATCGAATTTTACTTGTTCCTGCTGCGTAATACTTGGCTTTCAAATTTTGTTGATGTAAATTAATGGTCTACGATCTCAGACACTATATTAATAGACATGTTATGTTCAGTTATATGGAGGAGTATCAGTTTTCTGTCATTATTTATGCTAGTTTTTGTTATAAACAATCATGTAACTTGAATACTTGAGTGCATTGTCTTTAATATTAGTAATCACAAAAATTATCCCGGTTGGCCAACAAAATGATGCTACTTGATATCACATTACTGTATATCTATGTGATGGGTGTCTTTCACTATCTACATATTGTTTCTATAAAGCTTATGATTAATCCTTATAACTTGCCTAAGGTTTATGATAGGCTAGTGATTTTTCAGCGGGCCAGGCCATTACCTTGTGTATGTAATTGCAAACCTCAAAACCAAAATTCATGACCCTTTATCAGGTTAACTAAGTTTGAATGATATCTTGCTTGCTTTCACTATCAGTAAGAAGGTGAGATATTAAGTGAGGTATTAGGTTCAAGTGCGGGAATCACCTGCCTTGCTCTTGGGACATTTGCTAATAGACCAGTTGGTGGGGGCACTAAGGAGTGGCGTTTACCCTTTTTTTTAATGCTTAAGTGATAGCAGGCTCATGCTATCATATCTTCAAGCATAATTAAGGTTACTGGTGCTGGTTAACGCTTTGTGTGTCATAAGCTTAGCAGAAAATATTTGACGCTTACCCGATATATGCATTTGTTGTTTATATCTTCCAGACTTAAAATCTTGTGCTCATCTACTTATTTATAAACCTATGGATTACACTCAACCTTTCTGTTGAACTTTTAGCATGTTTTATCTCATGAAACTAATTGATTGCATACTTGTGGGCACGAGGAGTGGCTGAAGACTTTTGGATGGCTATCTTTGGCTTATTATCTATGTATAATCTTTTACACTATCTTATCATTCGAAAAACCTTTTGAACTATGTCTTGTTTTTCTGCTGCAAACTATGTTTTGTTTCCGCTGCAAATTATGTTTTAGTCTTTTGAACTCTAAATATTTAATAATATATTCAAATGATATGTTTTTGCTAAAACTTCCTGTTATGAGGTCATTTTCTATGGATGTGACTGTCTTACCCCTCACGTAGCACCCCAAGCTCAGCCATAAAATCCGAGTTGGGGTGTTACAGTGTTCATATTGTCGTTGCTTGATCTCATGTTAAATTCAAATCGTAAATTTTTGAAAGCATAAATTTAAAATGACAAAAAAGGGAATACTACCCCCTCTAGTTTTCCACATAGATTATGTGTATGGTAACGTGCTATTCATTGACATCAACAGACTTGCAAGTCAATTCAAAAGTTTGGCTACACAAATTTTAAAAAAAAATGTCGACTACACATAACTTCAACAAGTGATAAGTTAGATATATTTTCAATATGCTAATTAATATACCATTTATTAAAAATGGTAACAGAATCTAACATCAAGTTAATAGTTTAAATGCTGTTTAGTTCTTAAAATTTTATCACTTTTAATTTTTGCCGCATATACTTTTTTTTTCGCAATAACTATAAATTGAACCTGTAAGTGTTGCATCAATGGTTATACCAGAACCATAAGTTCACAAATATAATTATTTGCCACTATACACCGTCGCTTTGTGTGGGTATTTGTCTAGTTTAGATGAAATGACAAACAATAATATTACCGCAATAAGACCAAAGGGTTTGTGTCTTAACGATACCCTTTATTGTGTAAGAAACTCCTAAACCCTAAACCCTAATCAAATGATTTTGGGTTCAAGTTATGCTTAAAGTTATGCTTAAGGCAAGTGAGATATGATTATTACTTATTGTGATATAGATATCTATTATACCAAAAAATATATAATTACTACCACAAAAGAGTATATTAAAGCCTACGAGGCATGCAGAACCCGTGCTACGCAAGGGCTAAGAATCTAATTGTTAATCGTGTATTCTATCTGTATATTGGCGAGTGTATACTTAATTATTGTTTAGTATGTTGTATGAAATGTTTTAACTTTCTTGTATAAAAATTTAAAAGTGTTTGATGTTGTTTTGGTTTTGTGGTGTTGTATTTTATTTATGGGCTTTTGGTTATTAAGTTGTGATGGTTTTGTTTCTTTTGGCTTATTACTTATTTGCATGATAAAAAAATGGCTTTATTTTTTTTGGTCTATTATTTAGCCCTACAATACTTGTCCATTAGATGGTTTTTGCATGGTAATATGAAGCACACGGGGTCTATCTAATTGGTCATAGTTTAATGTGCGTTAAATATTTTCTTTATTAAGTTTGTAAGTTAAAGTTTGTGTAATAATGTATATATAATAATGCCACATAAACTGTATAAAAATCGTTACAAACCTTTTTAGCTTCATCTCATTTTATTGTATAACTAATTTCATTGAAAATTAACATTGAAGTCTAACTAACATTAGTAAATTTTATCAATAAACTCAATTCTAAATAGCTAACAAAATGAATATTAGTTAACACACTATTAATAATTCCTAAAACTTTTGGACTCCACTATTATGTTTTAAACTTAATTTTTTTAATTTACAAATGGGTTTGAGCAAAAATTATGTAATTTTTCTTTTATATTCATTATTCAAGTTGCATGCTTACATAAACTAATCATGCTAAAAGGTATCATTTAACCATTTAAATGTTGCTTTACATACATGCTCGTGCACATTTTCTTTAATCAATTCACACATGTGAGCTACATCAATAGGAAACCCACATAAATTACTTGTATATGAAAATGCATCAACATAATCCATATGTCTATATATATTGCACTAGTTATAAAGCCCGCGCACGCGCGAGGTTTTTTCTAATTTTTTGAATAATGTATTTTTATTTATTAAAAAACAAATAATTTGATCCTTGTTTTGTTTTATTTATGGTTTTCAATTCTTTTTTAATATTTTTGACTAATGAAAAGTCATATATATATTTTAAAAAGTTTTTTCTTTAAACTTTATAAACCAGGTTTGTTACTAATTTGAATTTACATTGTGCATGTCCTATAGTTTTGCTTTTTTGATTTTTTTGTTTGAGAATTGCATTTACCTAACCGGTGAATGCTCTTGTGTTGTTTATTTCATTACTGAATGTATATCGTTAATGGCGCAAAATTGTTACATGCTTCGAGATAATAGCGCAAAGTTAGTCATGAAGTGGATATTTGAATGATCTTATGAAGTGGATATTTGAATGATCTTAATTGAGTCTTGACACCTGCTACGCCTGTTGTATTATCTATTTACTTAGTGAATATGTATTGTTAATGCACGAGAAGCTATGAATTATTTTAGGGTTAGATTCTTGTTTTATAACACACGTATAATCCTTAAAATGTTCAAGCGGGTTGTAAAATGGGTACTGATAATACTAATCTAATATGAGTACTGATAATGAACGAAGTACTAATCTAATACGATCCCAAACAACCCCTTAAAGTATTCATTCTAAAATAACTAATTCGAAACAGCTGATATACGAACTTTCAATAAAAATTCCAAACAACCCCTAAAAGTAGTTACCGTCAGCACAAATTGCTAAATGTAGCCAAATTAATGAGATGCAACGTAATAGTAACATGGAAAATGAAACAAAAAAGTAAGAAGCGTAAAGTGATACCTATTGGAACTTAAGCAACAACCACTCATTTACAACCATCAGATCAGCAACTGCATACCTTGGAAATTTACAAAAAATTCGTGTTGGGCCATATTTTAGTCATAAGTTTGAGAGATGATAAGACTATAGATCGAAAAACTGAGACGATTACTCTGCTGAGAAGCACTGCAATATTCTTTCACTTAAAGATGATCATTCTTTCACTTAAAGATGATCATTTTTCCTGTTAGAAATAAAGCATAACCTAAATCAGCCCACTCACAAGTTTATGGTTACAAACCATTAGATACTTTTTTTTTGATAAAGAAGGTTATACAATTACTGACTTACATTTCCAATTTACAGAAACCGTGCGAGATACACTTCAATACTCGGTATAAGTAATTACCAATACATATGACATCCCAACGAAAGACACATACATAGTGTAAGACTGTAAGTAACTACTAAAATCATTAACAAATTTGCTGAGTCGTCTTGCCTCCTATTTTGTTCACATGGGCATACAATTTTAGTTTAATCTTTAAAATTATAACTATTCTTTTCATTCATTTTCGGTCTGTAACTTTCAATCTATTCATTCATTTTGGGTAATGTTCGATATATTCATTCATTTTGGGTGAACTGCTAATAATTGTAGAGTGATAATTAGTTAAGGACTTAAGGGATATGGTCAAAAACACGACCCCAAGTATAAGGATTTGGCAAACAATAATAGACACTACTACAAAAAAGGCCATAGAGCCCGGTTAAAAATGGTCATAGTGCCAGGTTTTGCATGAGGGCTCAAAAGGGGGGGGACTCTATTAGGAATTGGCATAGACCTTATAGGACTCAAAATATTCATACGCCACCAGTGCCTACACCTTATAGGTCCTACATGACCCCGACATTCTCTTTGTGATTAGTACTTAATAGCTTATTGGAAGTGAACAGGAGCTTTATGCAAAGTCACTCTCAATGGACATATAACATACCTGTTCTGCAGTTGGTCGATCCTTTGGATCAAATGCTAACAGCCTTTGCAGTAGCCCAAGTTCCACGAAACAATTACCTTGGGGAGTTTTATGTATTGATCAATTTGTTTGAAGAGCTCTGAGAGTTACCCATCAAGTTCCACGAGAAGTTGATTATTAAAAGCCTCGTGGTCCTGTTTTTTTGTATGTACATGTTTTCGGTCGTAATTGTTTTCACATCTTCATACACATCAAAGTGTAATGGCTGCATATAAGAGAATTCGCATTTTATTGTAGTTAGTGTAAACTTCATAGCGAGAGAAAATGTTACTGTAATTATTAATTGAAGTGGAAAGTTACTGGCTTGTTTACAAATAGCAATATTGCAATAACAATGATCGTTTATGGAAAACTTAACCAGTAGTATGTTTTGATAATTCGATAGATCCATAACAAACAAAACATTTAAGAGAATATTGCTTACTGATGAGACGAAAAATGTTACGTTTTTAGGGGTCGGTTTGAATCCTAAGTCGTATGTTTTTGGTTTGGATTTCACCCAAAGTCGTTTCTTTTCTCATTTTAGGTACTTTTGAAGGGAAAATCACAAAAGAAGCATTTTCGGGCGTTTTCGGAGTGAAAAAGTACGGAAAACAATAAAATCTCAAAAGACCCTAAAGATCACAGAAGGTGACGCCGTCACACTCTACTAAGTGACGACGTCAGGAAGAAGTGAAGTGAAGAATTGGAAAATACTCGTGACGGGCCAGAGAGTTTGTAGTGCAATTTGGTGACGCCGTCAACTAAGGCCGTCAGATCTGGAACAAGGAAACATGACCACGTCAAGGAAGGCCGTCACAAAACCCTAATCGCCGAGCTGACGACGTTACCTATTGGGGTGACGCCGTCAGCCCGCGTTTTCTATATACAGGTAGTGAGTGATATTGTCCATTTTCTTTACATTATATCTACATATTATCAACCGAGAGATGTGAGTATCCAAACACTACATGAGAGGTGCTAGTATATTTTCTCCGTGCTTATTTTGAGTAAAGCGGAACGACTAAATCTTGTAATTACTTTTAAGTTCGCATTAAATGACCTCTAACTTGTTTTTCAATTGGGAATAAAAGCGCATTTGCTTGAGGACAAGCAAATCTCAAGTGTAAGGGTATTTGATGAGATGAAACATGTTACGTTTTTAGGGGTCGGTTTGAATCCTAAGTCGTATGTTTTTGGTTTGGATTTCACCCAAAGTCGTTTCTTTTCTCATTTTAGGTACTTTTGAAGGGAAAATCACAAAAAAAGCATTTTCGGGCGTTTTCGGAGTGAAAAAGTGCGGAAAACAACAAAATCTCAAAAGACCCTAAAGATCACAGAAGGTGACGCCGTCACACTCTACTAAGTGACGACGTCAGGAACAAGTGAAGTGAAGAATTGGAAAATACTCGTGACGGGCCAGAGAGTTTGTAGTGCAATTTGGTGACGCCGTCAACTAAGGCCGTCAGATCTGGAACAAGGAAACATGACCACGTCAAGGAAGGCCGTCACAAAACCCTAATCGCCGAGCTGACGACGTCACCTATTGGGGTGACGCCGTCAGCCCGCGTTTTCTATATATATAGAACGTTTTTTCTTTATTTGAGAGAAATTTTGGAGTGGAGAACTTTAGGGTTAAACCCTAGTACGTGTATTACAGACCTTAGAGGGTATCCTANAATAACTAATTCGAAACAGCTGATATACGAACTTTCAATAAAAATTCCAAACAACCCCTAAAAGTAGTTACCGTCAGCACAAATTGCTAAATGTAGCCAAATTAATGAGATGCAGCGTAATAGTAACATGGAAAATGAAACAAAAAAGTAAGAAGCGTAAAGTGATACCTATTGGAACTTAAGCAACAACCACTCATTTACAACCATCAGATCAGCAACTGCATACCTTGGAAATTTACAAAAAAATTGTGTTGGGCCATATTTTAGTCATAAGTTTGAGAGATGATAAGACTATAGATCGAAAAACTGAGACGATTACTCTGCTGAGAAGCACTGCAATATTCTTTCACTTAAAGATGATCATTTTTCCTGTTAGAAATAAAGCATAACCTAAATCAGCCCACTCACAAGTTTATGGTTACAAACCATTAGATACTTTTTTTTTGATAAAGAAGGTTATACAATTACTGACTTACATTTCCAATTTACAGAAACCGTGCGAGATACACTTCAATACTCGGTCTAAGTAATTACCAATACATATGACATCCCAACGAAAGACACATACATAGTGTAAGACTGTAAGTAACTACTAAAATCATTAACAAATTTGTTGAGTCGTCTTGCCTCCTATTTTGTTCACATGGGCATACAATTTTAGTTTAATCTTTAAAATTATAACTATTCTTTTCATTCATTTTCGGTCTGTAACTTTCAATCTATTCATTCATTTTGGGTAATGTTCGATATATTCATTCATTTTGGGTGAACTGCTAATAATTGTAGAGTGATAATTAGTTAAGGACTTAAGGGATATGGTCAAAAACACGACCCCAAGTATAAGGATTTGGCAAACAATAATAGACTTGAAGAAACCTTGATTTCATATTTATTACATGTGTTGTAAATAGCACTCAAAATATTCATACGCCACCAGTGCCTACACCTTATAGGTCCTACATGACCCCGACATTCTCTTTGTGATTAGTACTTAATAGCTTATTGGAAGTGAACAGGAGCTTTATGCAAACTCACTCTCAATGGACATATAACATACCTGTTCTGCAGTTGGTCGATCCTTTGGATCAAATGCTAACAGGCTTTGTAGTAGCCCAAGTTCCACGAAACAATTACCTTGGGGAGTTTTATGTATTGATCAATTTGTTTGAAGAGCTCTGAGAGTTACCCATCAAGTTCCACGAGAAGTTGATTAATAAAAGCCTCGTGGTCCTGTTTTTTTGTATGTACATGTTTTCGGTCGTAATTGTTTTCACATCTTCATACACATCAAAGTGTAATGGCTGCATATAAGAGAATTCGCATTTTATTGTAGTTAGTGTAAACTTCATAGCAAGAGAAAATGTTACTGTAATTATTAATTGAAGTGGAAAGTTACTGGCTTGTTTACAAATAGCAATATTGCAATAACAATGATCGTTTATGGAAAACTTAACCAGTAGTATGTTTTGATAATTCGATAGATCCATAACAAACAAAACATTTAAGAGAATATTGCTTACATGTGGAGCGATGAGATCTTCTGTTATATATGAAATAATTTCAAAAGAAGTTGTACTTATTTCTTGAAGTTTAGGCGTGGTAAACACCGAGCATGCACCATGCAATAGTAACAAAGTTATCAAGATTCGAAAGCAATTAACAATGGAACTTACTTTATATATCAATCACAACCGAGAACTTATAATTCGCATAAGTACTTCCTAGAGAAGCTTCCATGCAGCCCATCAAAAGTGTGTGAACACACTTTCTAGCCATCTGCAAAACAATCAGACGTGGTAATTTTGTTTTCTGGTAAGCAAACTTGAAGTTATTATGTATAAACTGTTTCAAGCGGTAAACATAATAGACTAAGATGTGATAGATCACATGAGCAATGTACCTCTGGCGTAAGAGTTCAATGTGGTCACGTTGCTCACCTTGTCGTTAAATAGTTCTTCAGAAGGTTCAACTACCATAACACCTAAGTTGAGTATGCTTTTAAGTTTGCACAAAATTTTCCACACTTGAATAAAACATCAATATTCTTGACCATGATTGTATCAACATGAAGATGGACAACTCCAACATAAAGAAAAATATAATCTTAACAAATAGCGGGTGTATTCATGATTCTTAAACTCTAAAGAGGTTAAACTAAAATTCATTTGCAGTCTTTAAGTCTATCCCTCGAATAATTGTCTTAAAAGAGCAGCAGGGGTTGTTAATTAACCGTGGAAACACTCAAACCCACAAAAAAGCACATACCTTTATAGCAAACAACCCCAAAACTGATTAAAATTCATTTACGTTTTTCATAAAGATCTAATATTTACCGAAAAAAATTACAAAAAACCCTAAAATCAATACATAAATCAATTAGCATATGATAAATAAAACCTGAATGCATTGATATAAAACAAACCTATGATTAATCATATTGTAGGATGTCCACTTAGGTTTTTTTTTGTTGGTCGTTGTTTTCTTTGGGTGAGATATGGAAGCAAAGCTTGTGAAAAGGGAATGTAGGGATGAATGTGTTAGTGATGACCGGAATAGGAGTCCCTTTTTTTTCTTTCTAAATTACATTTTTCGCTTGCAATTATGAAAAATAGCATTGAGGCCCATGTGTATTTTCAGTTTTTTTTGGGATGTGATTACAAAAACGTTTTTCCCTAATTTTTTAGACAAATTAGGAAATAATTAGGTTTAATTATTTTTCAAAATTCAAAAAAGAAAATCAAATTAAAAAATTATTAATTAATAAGGGAAGGTTGAGTTTTTTGAAATGAAAAAGTCCCCACTTGGGGTTTTGTTTTATTATATAAAAGATTAGGTTAAATCATCAATTATTCTTGCAACCTTTTCAACTTCATCTCAATCCATAACCGACTTTTAATTCTATACTAATTACTAAATATCATGTGATAAATTCCGGCAAGCCTTGCACTTCCATCTCGATGTTGTATATAGTATACTTCACATTAAATGCACCGGTTTTGTTTTTCGATAAAAGTTTAAACTTTTGCTTATTTTAAAACTCAACTTTTTTATTTGATATTATAATTTACAAACGGATTTAAGTCAAAATTATATATTTTTTCCTTTCTATTCATTACTCAATGTGATATTTTTAATATGTCGTATTTTGCTATTATGACAAACTCATTTAATGCGCGTAAATATTGGTTTCTCACTAATGATTCTACATATAGAAAAAGAAAACACTTTTGCGATGCGCGGACCTTCTTCTTTTCAATAATAATTCACGTGCACACGATAAATTTATTCTAATATTTCTCAAAGAGCATTCGAAAGCAACTACTTACATAAACTAATCAGGCTAAAAGTATCATTTAACCATTTAAATGTTGCTTTACATACATGCTCGTGCACATTTTCTTGAATCAATTCGCACATGTGAGCTACATCAATAGAAAACGGACATAAATTACTTGTATATGAAAATGCATTAACATAATACATATATCTATATATATATGCTTATCTATAACAATCACCTAAATATGTAAGAAACAAAGAAAAATAGTTGGTATCTCAATCTTTGGTTCTATTTATCTGAGCATGCATGATCTTGTGTGATTTTCATGGTACCTGCGTATGATAACTAAATGTAAAACCCACATTTTCTTGACGTGATTAAATGACTAGAATACCCTCCATTTTGAAATTTTGAAGAATTAAGTACGTTCATCAAACAAGCCCTAAATCAAAAACGGTTATCGTACAACCACAAATGTGAAATTTTAACTTCAAGTAAATGTTAATTGAGCTACGACAACATCATATGAACTCAAGAATATGAAATTTGGATCAAGAAACAAATATTGCACGTTACGTGACCTAACGGGTTCAAAAATCTCCAAAACTTGTACACAACTTATAAAATAAACTTTCTAACATATCCTAAGTTTATTTTTACACTTTTCTTGGTTAAATCTATCCTCATTCTTCCATTATAGTCGTCCTCCCCCATTAAGGTGGTTAAAAACCTTCCGAAATTACACCAAATCAAATCAATTACAATTAAAGTCCATTAAACCACCATTATTCTTTCATAACATAAAATTTAAACCACTTACACCTTCCTCCCTCATTTCATACGACCCATACACACCTACACATCAAAATTTTTGCTCTTGGATCATTGGTGATCATTCATACGCGTTCGTGGGAGGATTTGGTGCACGTAGGAATTTGTTTGGTAGCATTTGGAGGCTTGTTTCTTTGTCTTCCCATCCATTCGATCCACAAACACCCTATACAAGGGTTTGGTATATTCCATTTTGATTCTTGTCTATCTCCTTGTGTTTCTTCCGTTACGATAATCATAATACGTAAAAACCAAAAAGATACGAATGGATCTATACATATATATGTAAATCGGCCCTATATACATTTGTGAAGAAAATGGATTAACTTTGATGATATGATGATGATAACATGTTTATAATGATGATATGATATGAATTAGATAATTAATTTGTCAATTATTGGATTAAAAGGGGTAAAGGAATTAGGGTTTATGCGTTGTTGATTTGGGACAGATTTGTTAGCCGAATATGTATGCATCATCAAATGAGTTTAGTAAATGGTTAGTTCATAATTTTTGTTTGTAAACTCA
This sequence comes from Artemisia annua, assembly GCA_014162995.1. NCBI lineage: Eukaryota > Viridiplantae > Streptophyta > Magnoliopsida > Asterales > Asteraceae > Artemisia > Artemisia annua. Next base: position 133,602 of record LBNU01014734.1, read on the forward strand.
GTTTAAGGTCCAAATTAAGTGTTCCAATTGGTTTGGATGTGATTGAGGTTGATTTGGTTGTGTTTTTGAATTTTATGTGATGATATGCCAAAACTGTGATTGCAGAAATTATTTTCAGTCGTGGTTTATGATTTTTCATCTCTAAACCAAAAGGAATTAGAAGCTCTCCTCTTAAAGGAGTTATATTTGGGTTATTTGTGACCTTCTGGAATTTTTGTGGATTTTTCCAAGGTGTTTAAATGGTTATGTTAAGTGCAAACTTTCTGCATGTTTGTGCAGTAAATTTTCTGGGTAGGTCTGGGAAAACGATTTTTCATATGGAGCTACACTTAAAAATAAAATCTGAGAAAATTCATGTAGACTCTCAAGACATATGTGCTTCTGTGAGAATTTTTGTGATTTTTATTTTGGGGTTCTGATATGTTTGAAAAATTCTTTTAGTGGGCTAAATTCTGTTATAAAACCAGTCATTTTATATGCATGTGTCACATATATGTTTAATGTGTTATTTTGATGGTTTGGTGCCCTAATGCATGTTCCACTTGGAGTGTGTTCTTAAATGTTGGGTTGACTAAATGGAGTACATGCTTGGCCTAATTGGTAATTTTGTGATACTTGGTGGGTTTATGTGATTATTGGATTAATTATGTGGGTTATGTGTTAACTTGATAACTAGAAGGGTTGAAATGTAAATATGGTAACTAGAAGGACTAAATATGTAAATATGAATAATTGATGCATGTTTCGACTCTAATTAATCTTGAGGGACTGTTTATGTCATCTTGCCTAATTATGTGGCTTATGTGATTATTATTGTAATTAAGGGTTTAAATATGAAAATGAAATGATTAAAGGATCTAAAATGGAAACCTTGCAAACATGAGGGTGTGAAGTGTAATATTTGCTTAATTGACTTTCTTGACTTAAGTTGATGTGTTATATAAGTATATGATCATATATGACCCCTTAACTTGTGAAATTGACACTTGTAACCCTAAAACATGTTCGGTGACCTAATGGAACCCTAATTTCACAAAATCCCTATAAAACGGAATCCTTGATATATATGAGCATGAGAACTTGAAAATATGATAAGACTAACCTATAAGAATATGTTAACATTCAGAGACTTGCTAATTTTGGAAATCTGCTAATTATGGAAACCTGCCATTTCTGCAAACTTGCTATTTATGGAAACCTTCTAAATGAGGAAACTTACTAGAAATAGAAAGTCTTCTAAAATGCTTAAACTGCTTAAACTGGGAAGTTACTAAATATGGAAAGTTACCTAAAATAGAAAGTTGCTATTTTTGGAAAGCTGCTAAAAATGGAAAGATAACTAAAAGAGGTAACTTACGCAAACCGGACTCTTTTTGATTCGTGTCCGTTCTATTCTAGGTTCGGTGAAGCAGGAGTGATCCCTTTTCTCTCGTTATTTGTTAATCTTGCTTTTGCATTTGGACTAAGGTACAGATATTCTGACCTATCTACAGGTTTCTCATACATTCTTGTCTTTCCTCTTCCCTTGATATCTTGAACCTTGTTATATTCTCTTGATTATTGAACCTTGTCATATTCTTTTGACTATTGAATCTTGTTATATTCCTCTTGATTATTGAACCTTGCTATGATCCTTTTAAAAACTGAACCTTGCTTGGAACTTACACTATGATTTTTGAACCTTGAAATAACCTTGTCTTGATACACTTGTGACCTTAACCGTTGAACCTTGATGGGACTTGGATACTCTTGGGATATATATAACGGGAGGTAAAATCTCTTTTCTTAAAGTTATGACATGGAAACATTTAAAGGAGAAATCATTTTATAACTTCACTTAAGACTAATCTTCTAAATGGGCTTGTATTATGAACCTTTTCTAAACAAAGGATGGGAACTTACTAAATGGATCTTTGATTTAAACTCTCATTATGACCCTTTGATTTTGAACTATGTGACTTTGGGGAAATTGGAATAATGAACCCTGTAGACGGGAACTTTGGCTTGACCTCTCTACTTGGCCCATTTAATACTACATCCTTGGTTGACTCCTTGATCTTGATCCTTGATATTGACCTCTTGACCTTGACACTCAATATTGAACCTTGACCTTGGCTGGACACTTGTACTTGATATTGGACCTTGACTACTTGACCCCTTCAGTATTTTACCCAGGAGCTACTTGTTGTGGAGTAGCCACAACCATAGTATTGATGCACCAATGCTATGTACTCTAGCGTGGCTCGAGAGATGTCCCACGCCGTCCCTGATTCTTGTTATCGACTGCTGCTATGATTATTATTATTATTATTGTTATTGGCTAGCAGGGGCATATGGATGCATCCTAGTCTTGTCTTGTCTTGATACTTGCTTGGGCTATGGCCATCTTGATTATGATTTGGACTACAGTTATTATTACTTGATGATTAGGCTTGCGTGCAATGCGACCGCTCACTGCTTGGGAGTTGATCACTCCATCTTGATATACTTGACTTGATTCTTGCTTGTGCTTGGGGGATAAATACTGAAGCCTTGAAACTTGGTAACCTTGACATTGAAGACTTGGTAATTCTTGATTATATACTTGACAACCCTTGAAACTGGTACTTGATATTAAACCTTGATACTTGACCTTGATACTTGACCTTGATACTTGACCTTGATACTTGACCTTGATACTTGACCTTGATACTTGACCTTGATACTTGACCTTGATACTTGACCTTGATACTTGACCTTGATACTTGACCTTGATACTTGACCTTGATACTTGACCTTGATACTTGACCTTGATACTTGACCTTGATACTTGACCTTGATACTTGACCTTGATACTTGACCTTGATACTTGACCTTGATACTTGACCTTGATACTTGACCTTGATACTTGACCTTGATACTTGACCTTGATACTTGACCTTGATACTTGACCTTGATACTTGACCTTGATACTTGACCTTGATACTTGACCTTGATACTTGACCTTGATACTTGACCTTGATACTTGACCTTGATACTTGACCTTGATACTTGACCTTGATACTTGACCTTGATACTTGACCTTGATACTTGACCTTGATACTTGACCTTGATACTTGACCTTGATGCTTGACCTGGATACTTGACCTGGATGACCCCTTTTATACTTAACCTTGGCGATCTCTTGATATTAAACCTTGATACTTGACTTGGATGACCCTTTTATACTTGACCTTGATGATCTCTTGATAAACCTCGTGATCCCATATACGATCTTCATCTTGTATTCTCTTATCTTGTTATTTTACATTCCTTGTTATCTTCATATCTGTTCACTGAGCTTTGTAAGCTCAGCCGCATTTCTTTTCTCATGCGGCAGGTTTAGTAGGAAGCTGGGTTATGGACGAAGGTTTTGTTTTGGGCTTAGAAGACTTCACCCTATTAGACACTTGCTGGACTTAGAGATGCTTAGAAGTAGTCTTGTTTTGGGCTTATGTTTGTTGATGCCCTTTTGTATCTTGTATCTTGTCTTGTTTCCTTGTAATCCTTGTAAGTTTTGTACTTGTATTGTATCTCCGTTTCAGTTGTGTTCTGACTTGACCCCATAATGTTACACTTTAGCCCTTTTCGGGTTGGGGTGTTACACTAAATTAAGAAAAAAAGAAGACCAAGTTAATTACAAAGATATAAAAAATGTGTGAATCATCTTCAAAATGTTGCAAAAGAGAATTTACATACCGCTACCAATAATCAAAGATCTAAAAGATGTGTGAATCATCTTCAAATGTACATACTAAATGTGATTTTGGCCGATTTATATAGGCATGAATTAGGTTAAATCATTAATTAATCTTGCAACCTTTCACAACCCTTGCACTTCATCTAACCGACTTTTTATTCTATAATAAATGCCATATGATCAATTCGGGCAACCCATGCACTTCATTTCCTTTCATGATTGTATAGTTATTATGAGACTGCATTAAATTCCGAGCATTAGCTATCTTGTACTCTATGCAACTACTAAACGACTCCAACTTGTTTCTAACTCTAAAAACTGTATCATCATAACTCCACATTAAATTTAGGGACTCAATCTTATAGTATTATAGATAACTAGATAGTATTGAAAAAACATCATTAAATGTATATCGCATTTATTACCACAAAAAGAATATTTTGCTTTTATTAAAGATTCAATGTATTTCGTTAATTACATTCATCAAAGAAGAAAATTATTAAATGCTACGTGACTAAGATGACCAAAGTTTGTGCATAAATAGCAAAAGAAATAATACGTAACATAAACTATCATAAAAGTAATTAACAAAACAAAGAAATATTTCCAATTTCTTCCGAGTAAAAACGAAGATGGCATCAATGAAAATGACTACATTCTTCATCTTGTTTATTAGCATTTTAGGTAAACAAATCATTTTTCGTTTGAGCCATAGTAATTTGTGTGCGCTTTAGTTTTTATATACAAACCTATGGCTTATTAAAAATGATTTTATTTGCTTTGCGTAACAGTTATGATGACCTTTCCTCAAGTTTCACTTGCAGACGAGCATCGTTCATGCAATAACGATGATGATTGTGATGGATACCCTTGTCCAGGAACTTTGTTTCCCGAATGTTGGCAACATTCATGTATTTGTAATTGGTTTCCTCCTCCTAATAACAATTGAGGCGTCGATGAGACATCAACAAGAAGTGCACCATGAATACTAGTCATTTTCAGCTGTGTACTTGAAATTATGTTGATTTATAAATGCATAAATAACCGTAATAAATATGAAAGCTTTCCATTTGTCATATTATACAACATGCTTTTCAATTAACTCTCGTGTGACGATAAGAATAAATCAATATTATGAGAAAATTTATGATTTAATATATGTAAGTGTTAAAATAAATTGAGCAAAAAGTAATGGAATAAGTGAATGTATGTTATTTAGCTCAAGTACAAAAAAGTGGTTACCGCAAATTGAAGAAGCAAAAGTAAAATTAAAAAAGAAAAGAATAATTGTTTAAAAGTTACTCCTGATATGAGGTGAATTACAAATATAAATATTATTTTTGGTAGTGGACAATTATTTTAAGACATATTTTAAGATAAGATGTAGAACAAATTTGGGACAAAGATGTAGTATGTGTTAATAAAATGTATAAAGAGATAATAATATTTTATTTTTATTGAGTCAGAAGTTAAAAGGAAGAAATGGATATACAGATAAAGTGCAATATCACTTGTTTGTGCAACTCACATGTCAAGTATCGACGGTCAAGCTTAATGTTTGTTTGGACAAATGACAGTCACTGTAAAGCATTTTAGAGTTATCTTAAGCTGAAAAAAGATCAAATAACTATACGTAAAAATTAACGCAAACCGCATGACTATTCGTGTAATTTACTCTCTTTTTTAGGAAGCGACTTTATTCATTTCGTGAAAAATAACTTTGCTCAATCCATGAGATTTGTTTGTATTTAAAAAATATTTTAAAAACTAGGGATGCATCTAATTTGAGTCGATGCATCTCTAATATATGATTATAGTTATTTTTCATACTTCTCATTTTAATATTTTTTTCTTATTTAATCCTATAAAAACCTATGACTTTGTATATAACATTACTTTATGTATTCATGCACTGGTTGTAAAAAGTTTTAGAGCATGCTTTTATTAATTAAGCCACACAAGTATTGATACAATTTGTATATGCCCACTAAAAATGATTTTATTTGCTTTGCGTAATACGTATGATGAACGTTCCTCAAGTTTCACTTGCAGAAGAGGATCGTCCATGCAACAACGACAAGGATTGTATTGGATATTGTGCAGTAATTTCTTACCATATGTGTTTGAATCATATTTGTACATGTATTAATTTTCCTCCTAGTAGTATCAATTGAGGCGTCGATGGGACATCAACAAGAAGTGCACCATGAATACTAGTCATTTTCAAGCGTGTACTTGAATTTATGTTGATTTATAAATGCATATATAAACGTAATAAATATGAAAGCTTTCCATTTTTCATATTATCCAACAATTTTACAGTTAATTCTCGCGTGGCGATAAGAATAAATATTATGAGATAATTTATGATTTAATATACGTAAGTGTTAAAATAAATTGAGCGAAAATTAATGGAATAATAGTTAATGTATGAAACTAATGTATGTTATTTAGCTCAAGCACAAAAAAGCTATTTACCACAAATTGAATAAGCAAAAGTAAAATTAAAAAGAAAAACATAATTTTTAAAAGATACTCTTGATAGGAGGCGATATTACAAATCCAACTATTTTTTTTGGTAGTTAACAATTATTTAAAATTGGGACAAAGATGCACTATGTGTTAATAAAATGTATAAAAAGATAATAATATTTTATTTTTATTGAGTCAAAAGTTAAAAGGAAGAAATGTGTATATGGATAAAGTGCAATATCACTCGCGTGTACAACTCACATGTCAAGTATCGATGGTCAAGCTTAATGTTTGTTTGGACAAATGATATTCATTGTAAAGAATTTCAGAGTTATCTCAATCGGGAAAAAGGTCAAAGGATCATACGTAAAAGTTAATGCAAACCACATGAACTATTCGTGTATTTACTCTCTTTTCTAGGATGTAGAGACTTTATTCATGTCTTGAAAGAACAACTTGCTTAATCCATGAGATTTGTTTGTAATTACGAAATATTTAAAAAAGTAAAGTTTTATATTATATAGATATCAAATGGTACTTTATGTCACTTTCAAATATATTTTTTGTTTTTTTAGCTCACTTTAATCTTCACTTTCAATTATAGCAACAATCAAATCACTTTCATTAAACACGCAATATTTATAGCACAAAGTTCACTAGTAACAAAAGATCAAAAGTACATTAAGGAATTAGAAAATATTTTCAAATTCATATCTTTTAAGACATAATTTTCAAAAAAGCAAAATATATATTTCTATGTTTTTCTTATCATTTTCAAAATTACCCGTTTTTTTAATATATATAATGCAACGCTACATAAACATGTTATCTAATTTTCTAAATACATGATTGCAAACCAGCTCAAATTTTCTGCAAAATTAAAAAATAGAAAAATCATACTCACTCCGTCCCAAATTTCCTTTTTTTTAGTCCGTCAGAGTCCTTATTTTTCATTTATGGTCAAAAAGAATATTGCTCTTCTTTTGTCAAATTGTCAACATATCAAAAAACAGGTTTTTTTTTTTTTTTTTTTTTTTTTTTTTTTTTTTTTTAGGTGGGGGGGTGGGGTGTTTGATATTTGATTAGTTGAAGAGTGCAGTGGCCTCACTTTTATTAAACTATGTATTTTTTTTTTTTGTCTATAGACAATAATTTGGGACTGAAAGAGTATAACTTTTTTTTTGTAAGATTCCCGAACATAATAAAATATGAAATGAACATTAACATTATAATTTCTATATCGCAAAATAATTGTCATTCTAAAAGGTAAAAAGTTTAATAAAAAATAATCATTACTGTTTTTTTCCCTATTTGTTTGCACAATAACAATTTAGAGTTAACTAATAAATTGATTATTTCTTTAAATGTTTAAATAATAAATTCAAGCACAAGTAATATGGCGACTCGATCAAACTAAGTGATCTGATTCTAGTATTTGACAACTAGGGTGTGTTTGGCGCTATGAGTATTTGGGAGTGGTTAGTGGCGAACGTTGAGTTTTGTGATTTCTAATGCCTATTTGGCAAGCAACAAATATTTTTTTTCCTTTCGGAATGCTCCTTTTCCAACGCTCCATGAAATAACATTTATGATAAAAAAAAAACGGTTACCGCCTCATGAATACTGCTCACCGCTACACCTCTAATTTAAAACAACTCAGATAAAGAAAAATGAACAATAAATTTTCGAGACTTCATGCCAAAAGAGAGAAACTATTGGAGCAAGTGTAAACCGGTTTGGTTTGGCCCAACCAAACCGATGTTTTGGCTATTGCGAAACTAGACAACTAGTAACCGAAACTGAACCATTATACTCGGCTTGTTTCAAAGCTTCGGTAATTTGGTTCTCAAATGAAGCCTAATTGATTTGGCCAACAAAACTTTTGGGCTTAAACTTGGCCCACACAATGTTTTAAATTTAAGAAAGACAATTGCTATCGATGTGGGATGAACTTCCTGTCAGGGGCGGAGCCAGTGTTTGGCTACGTGTAGCACGTTCCACACATGAAAAATTCCAGCGAACGGGACCGGATTTGAGCATGTGCTAGGTTGCCTTACGATTTTAGACCCAAAGGCCGATTTAATTTGATTTCTACCGTTAAATTAATAAGTTTGTGTTAAAAAGCGCATCTTTAGATGGTTTTATTGTAGCAAATAAGATGAAATGAAAAAAAAAAAGGAAGCCATGGCTGCAATGTTTAGAATTGTATTCGGGAAGGAAGGTGATGATTTTTGTTCATCTACACTTTGGCCCCTTAAATTTTATAGCTTTTACAACTTTGCTTTGACTGTTAGTTTCATTTTCAAATAAGTATAAGGAGTTTACAACTTTAACATTTTAAGCCCTTATTAGTTATATTATTACTAGGAAGGCTCACCTACGTTTTACAAGGTTTATATAATATGATTATGTGACGGTTATATATTATTGTTGTTTTTACAATTTTAAACACTTTGATTTACTTTACTTGAATACCAAGTAACTTTTTTTCTTTCTAAAATTTAACTTTTCTTATGACAATTGTTTCAAACGTTATACCACTATTTTATATGTCTCCGACAAAACTTGAACCACAACGTCTTGATCGACACTTGATCAATACGCGTGTCACATATCATCGGTTTTAACTTTTAACTTCTAACTTTAAGCAACTCGAATATTGATTTTATGTTTAGAAACTAGTTTATTTATTATTTTTTTGAATCGCATTTAAAACTAGTTTCGGTGAAATACGGCGATCGGCATATTTTGTTGTGCTACATACGATTGAAAATCCTGGATCCGCCACTGCTTCCTGTTAGGAAAGAACATGGAATCAAACTTCGGTTTTGTTTCTAAGCAAAAACCATAACCGAACCGAAAGAACCGGTGTTTCACATTATCAGTTCGGTTGGCATTCCCGGTTTCGGTACGGGTGCAGGTTATTTGGGTTTTTTGTCCACCACTAAATTAAAATATGTTATGATTTCGACTTAAAAAGACTGATTATGACTACTTATTGGAACTGTTAGAAATCAGTATACAACAAGCATAGACTTCCCAACTCAACAACCATGGATTCAATTTCAGTGTTGTTTGCTTAATTTTGCTTATAAGCAACAATTGGTTACACAATCTTTTCCTACACAATTGTATAGATAGTAGAGTCCCGACATAAACTGTAGCGGTTTCTCGCAGGTACCTGAAATCTGAACCATATAAACCATGCCACACAGCCCACACATACTTAACCCTATGGAATATATGAATCTCCATATTCATATATTGCTCACTCATGCCCGATACCTTATTTTTGGAAAGTCAGGTTTATTTCTCACTTTTGATCTCATCGATATTTCCTGTATCATGACGATGAGAACAACAACACAACAAAAAAATTACAAGATCAAACCAATGACCCTTTTTGTGAGATGAGTTGATATCCAACTATAGAACGTAAAGATATTAGAACCAAAATTAGTTTCAAACAACACCAAAAATTTACAAGAGGGTTTTACTCTTTGGAATTCAATCAGTAAAACTTGATTTATAAGGTCAAACAAGGTCAAGTTTATATTTTTGACTTTTAAGGTCAAACACATTACCATCTTTGACTTTTGAGGCCACCCCGAAAGCGTGGATTTGGACGGTTCTCCATGGGCTCCTCTTCCTATATCATTAGCAATCGAGTTAAATGAAATAAACATGAGATAGATGATTGAATATCCTGCATGAAATGTAAATCTACTTGCCTCTTTTGGGACTTCTAGAGTACTTTCCTCATTGTGAAGCCTCATACTAGGGTGATGCGTTAATTCAGATAGTTGTTCAAGCAGCAAGTTCCTGAAAAAAATTGTTATTCAGTAAAACAGTGGAAAAAGGAAAATGGTGAAATGATCCAATCCTCTAAACATGAACATACATCGTTTACTCATTCAGTATTCTCATCATATATGTAGTGCACTAAAACCATTTACGACAAACTAGTAAAATCCATCAACATATTTGTAAACCACCATCAAGAAGCCAAAATGTTTAGCTAATAGATATGGCTAATTACGAAAAATATTCTTCAAATAAAATGGGGCTGGATGTTTAGATGTATGTTTTTAACAGTGATTGCCTACTCTAGTAAGACATTTTCTATTCAAGTCAGAAATATCAGTTTGTATGTTTGGGTGTATCAGCTTCTATTTGCTGCTACTGAGCTTACACCTCGACGACACTTAAATTGCTCCATTCCTTTGAGGTGAAAACTCACGCCATCTGATTTGGTATCTATGTTTATATAGGATTGAGATATAAAGAGTCATGAAGAACTTATTAATAAAAGGGCGCTAGCAAGTTTATATATGATTTGCTATCACCGGTTCTTTGAAGTATGTAACGAGACGTTGTTTGCGTCTATATCGAGGGTTGGGAGCGACGCTCCTAANATTGGAACATTTGTTGATATGGTAGCTAGGTTTAGATATTACCACACCCCGTTTTGTAGATTTGATATGTTTTAATGCATTTTGAGGGTGTTTTGGGCGATAATTTGCAAGTGTTTAGCCGATGTCGAGTTATATGCGTTATATGTGTTTTGTAGAGTTGAAAATGGTGGATAATTTGCAAGTGTTGTTACAGGTTTTGGTAGATTTTTTCCGGAAAATTTTCCGGAAAAAATCTGGAAAATTGCTGCTGCGCAGCTTCCTCGTTTTGGTATATAATGATAATACCGTCGACAATGTCGACGGGAATTGAAAACAATATTTAATGAACTAAATAATATACCGCCGACAATGTCGACGGTATCAATTGCATTATTTTAATAATTTAGTCTGGTATTATACCGTCGACAATATCGACAATATCGACGGTATAATACCAGTATAAGAATAAATTAAATTTAACGTTTCCGTCGACATGTCGACGGCATAAATTAAAAATAATTAATCAAATATTAATTAGTTTATTAATTAACGTTATTATCCCGTCGACAATGTCGACGGGAATATAACCCCCACGTTATAATTTTGTTGACTGGAAAAAGTGTGGGTCCCACACATGTCGACGGGGATTGTCGATGGGATAGTCGTTCCCGACGAGGCTCTCCCGTCAAGAGGATGCCGGCGTCATGTCGACGGGATAATATACCCCCGTCGACATGACGACGGGATGGACACGAAAATGTCGACGGGGATTCCGTCGATTGTAGTAGTGTTAATAAAAGGGCGCTAGCAAGTTTATATATGATTTGCTATCACTGGTTCTTTGAAGTATGTAACGAGACGTTGTTTGCGTCTATATCGAGGGTTGGGAGCGACGCTCCTAAGAATGGTTCCATGATTGTTTGATTGGAGTAAGACAAGGCCTTGAATTTAGAATGTCTTTCGAATTTGGAATGTTTTTGTCTGTTTCAAATCTTGAGACAGTTAATACTATGACATTTAGAAGTACGAAAACGCATTTTTCTTGTTAGACACTTTTCTGAAATGACATTTATGTAGTGTTTATTTTAACATGACTTATTAAATTCAAACAACACATAAATTGTCATTTCTGAAAGCGTCTAACAAGAAAATGCGTCTTCATACTTTTAAATGTCATAGTATTAACTGTCTCAAGATTTGAAACAAACAAAAAAACATTCCAAATTAAAAAAAAAACATTCCAAATTCAAGACCCTATCTTACTCCAATCAAACAATCATGGAACTATTCTCCTGAGCGTCGCTCCCAACCCTCGGTACAAACGCCAAAAAGCGTCGCATTACGTACCTCTATGAACCGACGATAGGCGAGTACAATTACGGACCACATCACGATATGGTACCGCATCATATCACTATGGCACACCATATGATTGAAAGCTATGATCTTAAGCAATACATTCAAGTCGCGTGACCTTGTCCGCCTAAACAAAGCAAATGCACATGTTTCACTCAAAAGATCATATAGATTTATTGTCTGAAGTTACACCTAAAAATGTTAGGTAAAAAGACACTCAAATAGTGAAGCAGTATATAGGTTACCAGGACGATTGTCTAGTGTTTGACGGATTGTTTGACTTCTGTAAAGCGTCTGTTGGGGGAACACTTGGTGGCGCTATTGTTCAATGAATGAGATGACATGATTAGTTTAATAGTGCCACCTACTCTCAGAAACAAATCCAATAACACTAATAAACTTTTCTTCTTGCAGTTAATGAGCTTAATGTTCGCTGTTTTACCAACGACAATAATTAATAAGAAATGGAAAGATTATACACACCTAAATACAAAAGTATATTGGCGAGTATTGATCTCACAAGTATCGTTTCGAAAGAGTTGTGAATTGGAGATTCGTTTGTTGAGTTTTCTTTGATGCTTAGTAGAAAAACATTCGTTTGTTGAGTTTTCTTTAATGTTGAGTTTTCTTAGATATGGTAGATTTTAACGTTGTGAATCTAGTAATTATTTAAATTTAGTATTCTGAATTGTAGATAATTTTGAATTTTTAAATCAAATGAGCCGGTATACAAATGCGCAACTCAAACTCACCCAATAAAAAGACAAAACGATCTAAACAAATTTTGTAAAGTGAATGTCCTCTTTATATAGTATTATAGCCTAATACAAAAGTCCTTAGTTGCAAACTCATTTTAAAAACTTAAAACACTTCCAATTTATTTTATCTACTGAAAGTTGTCATAGCTAGAATTAAAATCTAAACCAAGTGAGTGTCCTCTTTTCGGATCTAGTTTAAACGCATTTTGGGCTAGAAAATATTTCACAACTAATTTCGTATGGACCAAATCCAAGTCAAATTACTAAGCAAAAAATTAACAACCAATTACTCGCAACATTTAAAACTACCTAAATCTAAGCAAATAACAATAATCGACTCCATAACGTAAAATAAAGAGATAAAAAAAAGTTAGTGATAACAAAATGAGACGAAAAAGTATAAAGATGACGAGATGAGACCCATTTCATACGCTTCAAAACCTCTTCCATAAGATTCTCCATCAAACCCACTAATATTACCTTAGTCACCTCTTAACTAAAGTAGATTCGAACAAAACTAAGAGGTGTACTACAATAAAATTAACAAATGACATATGATAAGATTTATAAGTGAATAAAAATAGAAAGGTAAGAATTGAATTTAACAAAGAAAAACTGCGGATGAGGGTTGCCCCTGTGGTCTTCAAACAATGTTTTTTATAGGGAAATTTTCACAAAACTCTAGCCACGTGTCTATAAATGGCTTGCTAACTTCAATTTGTTGACCATGTTTGAGATGGGTCGGATCTGGATAGTGACTCTTGGGCCGAGCTTCATTTTTTCTTGGGCTGATTCAAGAATTTACTTGAGCTTTATTGTTGCAGTTTTATATGAGTTTGTTCCGGCTTAGCCAAGTCGTCTATAATCTTTATTTAGCGTCTAAAATCCCGCTCTTTTGCTCAAATGGCCGTGTTCCGAACCTACAGTGATAAATAACAAAATTTAAAAATATTTGCATTTAAAATACATATTTTTTCTATTTATTATCAGTAAATAGAGGTGGCAATTTGAGACACGTTAATTTAAAACATGGGTGTAGTTGAGTAAATATATAGTAGAGATGAGTTTAGTTGGATCTCCTTAAATATTATAGATAGATTATAATTGGATATTTGAAAGAAAGCGCTATTATATAATAATTACTCAACGGGTTTAATGGGTAAAAAAATTTACTTTTTCACTTTTTTGTTTCAAAATAATACTAACATTAAGAAATGAATAAAAACATGTGTCATATTTTTCGTTTATACAACCAATGAATTGAGTTTTTAAATATTTTGTGGTTATGAAATTTAATTCCATGCCCGATTGAACTTCACCCGGTGAGAGGAACAACCGTCTTTTTGGCGACATGTTTTCCCCAAGGATAAGAGCGGGTCGCTATCTGAAGTAATAGCAAGCCGAAAAGATATGTTTTAACCAGTTAATATAACTTCTGCTCGAGCTTCATTTAGAGTCCCATGCCATTTTTGAATGACATTTATAGAAACTTAAAATGTTATCGATAAGCAGAAGACATGCCTAGGATGAAGCTATTTTTTTTTTGGTATTTTGTGTTTTTCAGATTTTTACAGTTTTTCTAGGTTTTGATATTTTTGTATTTTTCCTTTTTGGTTTTAAAGAATATGTACAAGGATATGTGAAGCGAATCCATTACTCGTCATTTTCCTCCTGAAGACTTTTGAGTGACTCAGGAGAGATATTCTTCATTCCAAGACGCAGGAGAATGCATTGAAACCGTTCTCTGGGAAGTGCCTTAGTGAAGATGTCAGCCAGCTGAAATTCTGTCCTCACAAAGTAAAGTTCCACAATCCCTTTTTCCACTTGTTCCCTGATGAAATGATGTCGAATATCAATGTGCTTTGATCTGGAGTGCTGGACGTTGTTGCAGTAAAGAGCAATTGCACTTTTGTTTGTCACAGTACATCGGAATTTTGTTGTACACAAAGCCATAATCAGATAGTTGAGATCTCATCCAAAGGATTTGAGCACAGCAAGATGACATGACAATGTATTCAGCCTCAGTGGAGGAGATCGACATACTCATTTGCCTCTTTGATGACCAGCTAACAAGCTTATCTCCTAGAAATTGAGCACCACCTGAAGTACTTCGACGAGTATCTTGACACCCCGCATGATCAGCATCAGAGTAGGCAGTGAGGGCCATAGCAGTGTCTTTAGGATACCAAAGGCCCATGTGAATAGTCCCTTGAAGGTACCTGAAGACCCTTTTGACTGCTTCTAAGTGCTTTTTGGTGGGTTTGGATTGATAACGAGCACACATGCAGACAACAAATAGAAGGTCTGGCCTACTAGCCGTGAGGTACATTAATGATCCAATCATGCTGCAGTACTTTGTTTGATCAACTGGAGTCCCCTCAAAATCGTCATCCAATTTTGATCTTTCCACCATTGGAGTGTCAACTAAGTCACATGATTTAAATCCAAATTTCTTCAAGATTTCCGTAGCATACTTGGATTGATTGATGAAGATACCATGGGGATTTTGAGAGATTTGCAACCCCAAGAAAAATGACATTTGCCCCATCATGGACATTTGGAATTCTGTACTCAGCTCTTGTGAAAAACGATCACATTCCAAAGGATCTGAAGAAGCGAAGATAATGTCATCTACATATATCTGAACGTGGAGTAGATGCTTGCCCGACTTTCTGGTGAATAATGTAGGATCAACAACACCCTTGGTGAATTTGTTGGCTAGAAGGAATTTGGATAGAGTATCATATCATGCTCTGGGTGCCTGTTTAAGTCCATAAAGTGCCTTCTTCAAGCGATAGACATGATTAGGGCATTCAGGATCAACAAACCCTTCTGGTTGACTTACATATACCACTTCCTTTAAGTGACCATTAAGAAATGCAGTCTTCACATTCATTTGGTAGACAATCATATTCTGACTAGCTGCATTTGCAAGAAAGATTATGATGGTCTCAATTCTAGCCACGGGTGCGAATGATTCTTCAAAGTCTATACCCTCTTCTTGTCTGTATCATTTGGCCACTAGCCGAGCCTTGTTTTTCAGAACTTCACCATATTCGTCAAGCTTCACTTTGAAGATCCACTTGAGAGCGATAATCATAGCACAGTCGGGAGGAGGCACTAATTCCCATACATCAAGTCGGTCAAATTCATGAATTTCATTTTGCATTGCTGTGAACCAGGATGCTTTAGTCAAAGCTTCTTTAAAATCCTTCAGCTCAGCTTTAGACAGTATGGAGCTGACAAAGCACCACAAGGCATCTGTGGCAAGTTGTCTATAGGTAAGTGTCCTCTTTTCGGATCTAGTTAAAACGCATTTTGGGCTAGAAAATATTTCACAACTAATTTCGTATGGACCAAATCCAAGTCAAATTACTAAGCAAAAAATTAACAACCAATTACTCGCAACATTTAAAACTACCTAAATCTAAGCAAATAACAATAATCGACTCCATAACGTAAAATAAAGAGATAAAAAAGTTAGTGATAACAAAATGAGACGAAAAAGTATAAAGATGACGAGATGAGACCCATTCCATACGCTTCAAAACCTCTTCCATAAGATTCTCCATCAAACCCACTAATATTACCTGAGTCACCTCTTAACTAAAGTAGATTCGAACAAAACTAAGAGGTGTACTACCATAAAATTAACAAATGACATATGATAAGATTTATAAGTGAATAAAAATAGAAAGGTAAGAATTGAATTTAACAAAGAAAAACTGCGGATGAGGGTTGCCCCTGTGGTCTTCAAACAATGTTTTTTATAGGGAAATTTTCACAAAACTCTAGCCACGTGTCTATAAATGGCTTGCTAACTTCAATTTCTTGACCATGTTTGAGATGGGTAGGATCTGGATAGTGACTCTTGGGCCGAGCTTCATTTTTTCTTGGGCTGATTCAAGAATTTACTTGAGCTTTATTGTTGCAGTTTTATATGAGTTTGTTCCGGCTTAGCCAAGTCGTCTATAATCTTTATTTAGCGTCTAAAATCCCGCTCTTTTGTTCAAATGGCCGTGTTCCGAACCTACAGTGATAAATAACAAAATTTAAAAATATTTGCATTTAAAATACATATTTTTTCTATTTATTATCAGTAAATAGAGGTGGCAATTTGAGACACGTTAGTTTAAAACATGGGTGTAGTTGAGTAAATATATAGTAGAGATGAGTTTAGTTGGATCTCCTTAAATATTATAGATAGATTATAATTGGATATTTGAAAGAAAGCGCTATTATATAATAATTACTCAACGGGTTTAATGGGTAAAAAAATTTACTTTTTCACTTTTTTGTTTCAAAATAATACTAACATTAAGAAATGAATAAAAACATGTGTCATATTTTTCGTTTATACAACCAATGAATTGAGTTTTTAAATATTTTGTGGTTATGAAATTTAATTCCATGCCCAAGTGAACTTCACCCGGTGAGAGGAACAACCGTCTTTTTGGCGACATGTTTTCCCCAAGGATAAGAGCGGGTCGCTATCTGAAGTAATAGCAAGCCGAAAAGACATGTTTTAACCGGTTAATATAACTTCTGCTCGAGCTTCATTTAGGGTCCCATGCCATTTTTGAATGACATTTATAGAAACTTAAAATGTTATCGATAAGCAGAAGACATGCCTAGGATGAAGCTATTTTTTTTTTGGTATTTTGTGTTTTTCAGATTTTTACAGTTTTTCTAGGTTTTGATATTTTTGTATTTTTCCTTTTTGGTTTTAAAGAATATGTACAAGGATATGTGAAGCGAATCCATTACTCGTCATTTTCCTCCTGAAGACTTTTGAGTGACTCAGGAGAGATACTCTTCATTCCAAGACACAGGAGAATGCATTGAAACCGTTCTCTGGGAAGTGCCTTAGTGAAGATGTCAGCCAGCTAAAATTCTGTCCTCACAAAGTAAAGTTCCACAATCCCTTTTTCCACTTGTTCCCTGATGAAATGATGTCGAATATCAATGTGCTTTGATCTGGAGTGCTGGACGTTGTTGCAATAAAGAGCAATTGCACTTTTGTTGTCACAGTACATCGGAATTTTGTTGTACACAAAGCCATAATCAGATAGTTGAGATCTCATCCAAAGGATTTGAGCACAGCAAGATGACATGGCAATGTATTCAGCCTCAGTGGAGGAGATTGACATACTCATTTGCCTCTTTGATGACCATCTAACAAGCTTATCTCCTAGAAATTGAGTAGAGCTGGCAAATCGTGTCTTAACAGGTCTTAACAGGTTCGGAGCGCGCGAATAACATAAGTTTCAAACATGAAAACGACTCGTTTAACACTTGGCTTTGGTGGTTTGAGTATGACAGATAAGCGTTTTATGTATCAAATAAGTTAAATATTGAACCCTAGAATACTAAAAACAATTATTTTAAAAAATAAAAAAATTGCATAGTACATTTTTTCTCTTAACAGGTCTTAACAGGTACCCAATTTGCCAGCTCTAAAATTGAGCACCACCTGAAGTACTTCGACGAGTATCTTGACAACCCGCATGATCAGCATCAGAGTAGGCAGTGAGGGCCATAGCAGTGTCTTTAGGATACCAAAGGCCCATGTGAATAGTCCCTTGAAGGTACCTGAAGACCCTTTTGACTGCTTCTAAGTGCTTTTTGGTGGGTTTGGATTGATAACGAGCACACATGCAGACAACAAATAGAAGGTCTGGCCTACTAGCCGTGAGGTACATTAATGATCCAATCATGCTGCAGTACTTTGTTTGATCAACTGGAGTCCCCTCAAAATCGTCATCCAATTTTGATCTTTCTACCATTGGAGTGTCAACTGAGTCACATGATTTAAACCCAAATTTCTTCAAGATTTCCGTAGCATACTTGGATTGATTGATGAAGATACCATGGGGATTTTGAGAGATTTGCAACCCCAAGAAAAATGACATTTGCCCCATCATGGACATTTGCAATTCTGTACTCAGCTCTTGTGAAAAACGATCACATTCCAAAGGATCTGAAGAAGCGAAGATAATGTCATCTACATATATCTGAACGTGGAGTAGATGCTTGCCCGACTTTCTGGTGAACAATGTAGGATCAACAACACCCTTGGTGAATTTGTTGGCTAGAAGGAATTTGGATAGAGTATCATACCATGCTCTGGGTGCCTGTTTAAGTCCATAAAGTGCCTTCTTCAAGCGATAGACATGATTAGGGCATTCAGGATCAACAAACCCTTCTGGTTGACTTACATATACCACTTCCTTTAAGTGACCATTAAGAAATGCAGTCTTCACATTCATTTGGTAGACAATCATATTCTGACTAGCTGCATTTGCAAGAAAGATTCTGATGGTCTCAATTTTAGCCACGGGTGTGAATGATTCTTCAAAGTCTATACCCTCTTCTTGTCTGTATCATTTGGCCACTAGCCGAGCCTTGTTTTTCAGAACTTCGCCATATTCGTCAAGCTTCACTTTGAAGATCCACTTGAGAGCGATAATCATAGCACAGTCGGGAGGAGGCACTAATTCCCATACATCAAGTCAATCAAATTCATGAATTTCATCTTGCATTGCTGTGAACCAGGATGCTTTAGTCAAAGCTTCTTTAAAATCCTTCAGCTCAGCTTTAGACAGTATGGAGCTGACAAAGCACCACAAGGCATCTGTGGCAAGTTGTCTACATTAGATACGGGGCGAGATGGATTACCAATGATGTTGTCAATTGGGTGATCGTTTGTCCATTTTCTGATATGCTCATGAAGTTGATGACTCATGACTGATGTAGCAGTATTTGAATCTTCCGGAGAGGTTGCCACATTGGATGGATCAGGGGCAAATATGTTGACAAAAGGTTCATCAGGTGGTTGAGCAAAGGGATTCACTTCAAAAGAATTTTCAGATGCGGCTCCTTGAGGAATTGGAGAAGGTTAATCGGTGAGAGTGGGTTGAGTATGACTGGATGACGGAGCATTTTGACTAAGAGAGATGGAGATGGAAGGCTCATTTGTAGGTTGAGGTGCATCATTAGCAGCAGCATCAGGACCTATGACTTGTGGTTCTGGTTCGACTATCTGTTGAGGTTCAAAATACTCATCATACATTGGATCAAATAACTTCTTCAAGTCCTCACTAGTGGGTGGCACATAAGGAGCATCAGTGGTGGAAGAATGTACAAGTCCCGAACTAATTGGTCCAGGAATCAAAAGGTTAGATGCGGGTCCAGAACTGGAGTATTCAGGAGCCGTGTGCTCGGACAGCTCATCAAACGTGACATGGATGGCTTCCATGATTTGTCGGGATCTTTTGTTATAGATTCGATAACCCTTCTTGTTTGGTGCGTAGCCAACAAAAATTCCAATATCAGCTTTTGCCTTGAGCTTTCCCAAGTCTTCACTATCATTGGTTGGGTAGCATAATGCACCAAACACTCGAAGAAATGAAAGATCTGGTTTTCTCTCGTGCACCAGCTCATAGGGGGTTTTGCCGTGAAGAGGATATATCAGTGATCGGTTCTGAGTGTAACAAGCAGTTGCAATTGCCTCTCCCCAGAGGAACATAGGAGCTTTGGAGAATATCAGCATGGTTCATGCGGCCTCTACAAGGGTACGGTTTCGTCTTTCAACGACTCCATTCTGTTGAGGTGTTCGAGGTATACTCCTTTGATGACTAATTCCAAGGTTTTCATAGAATTGAGTAAGTTGCTGATTAACAAACTCAGTTTCGTTATCTGTGCGGACGAATCTGACAGTTTTATTGAGTCCAACTTGCAGCTGCTTGATGAGTTTGATGATGATTTCAGGTGTCTCATCCTTGGATCTGAGGAACTTAACCCATGTAAACCGAGAGTAGTCATCAACGATCACTAACACATATCTCTTTCCAAAGATGTTTTGCACTCTCATTGGACCACACAGATCCATGTGAAGGGTATGAAGAACTTCCATAATGGTGTTGATAGTTTTGGGTTTGTGAGATTGTTTCTTGCTTTTACCTAGCTGACAAGCGGAACAAAGATGATCCTTTTCATATTTCAGCTGGGGCATGCCTCGAACGAGATCTTTACGAGTGAGCTCATTGATGGTACCGAAGTTCAAGTGATTTAAACGACGATGCCACAACCATGACTTGTTCTTGGATGCCTTAGACAATAAGCAAATAGGTGATGACCGCATCATGTCTTCAATGGATATAGTGTAGAGGTTTGAGCCACGTCTACCTTTCAAAAGATCCACACCATCCAATTTTCTAACAAAACAAGTGTGTTTTCTNTCAGCTGGGGCATGCCTCGAACGAGATCTTTACGAGTGAGCTCATTGATGGTACCGAAGTTCAAGTGATTTAAACGACGATGCCACAACCATGACTTGTTCTTGGATGCCTTAAACAATAAGCAAATAGGTGATGACCGCATCATGTCTTCAATGGATACAGTGTAGAGGTTTGAGCCACGTATACCTTTCAAAAGTCCACACCATCCAATTTTCTAACAAAACAAGTGTGTTTTCTGAAGGCTACTTCAAGATCTGAGTCACAAAATTGACCAACGGAGAACAAGTTGTGCCCAAGCCCTTCTACATAGTATACCCTAGAAATCACGCTGTCACCAAACACATAATCTCCATAACCCATTATCGCACCAAAATGATCATTCCCAAATCTAACAGTCCCGATAAACTTTTTCACGAAATTTCTGAGCCGCGAGCGATCCCCAGTCATATGTTTTGAGCAGCCTGAGTCCAAATACCACAGGACGATTTGTACGACCTGCATTTGAAACTAGACAGATATGGATAACTGAAAAACGTGGATCCCCAAACACAAGTGGGATCCAATTGGTTAGCACAAGCATAATTACTTAAAACAGAAGTGGAAGGTTCAGTGGTATCATTAGACATATCATGACATGTGGAGGCAATAGACTTATGGTTATCGCATTGTGTTCCTAGAGGAAAAGTCCTGCCAGTTTCCTTCCATACCCTAACCTTGGAAAGCCTAAAATTGGGCAGTTTAGTTAACGGGCAATGACTTCCTAAAGTGAATTTCTTCCAGTGGGTCTCCAATGATAGGCAACATTAGAAAACTTTCTTCCTGTTGCTTTCCAAACACGGTTTTCAATTTTATGATTCAAAGCATTATTGACCGGGAGTAATTTAGAAGCATTCAAAAATGTATTAACACACTCATCATGATTACCAGAAATTAAACAGTCATTACAGATCTTACAAGTAGCATCAGAATTCGAATTAATTACAGTACGCCTAAAGCTAATACTAGAATCAACACGATTCATATCATTCAGATCAATCTTATTGTTCCTAAGATGGTCTTCTAATTTCTTCCCTTGAGCACTCTTAGCTGGCGAAGTCCTATCATTCCTTGTATTGCAACTAGGCTTTGACCCGCTAGCTTTAGTGTCAATGTTTACTCCTATAGAATTAACGATGGGAACATTAGATCGTGGTATTGCTGTTTGATTTTAGGTATGGGGTGTGTTAAGTTCACATGATGTCAAGGGTACATTAAAGGCAACATAATTGTTCTTATCCTTAGAGGACGGTTCATTAATCTCATCACGCATGCTAACAGCTTTGGGACATGTACCAATGGCATAATCTAAGAGTTCATATGATATTGGTGAGATAATAAACATCAAGGATGACATTATCAGCAAGTCTCACCATTCTAACCTCTTCAACGGTCTCACAAAGCATGTCAAGGCTATCCTTAAGATACCTAAGGTACTCACTATGGACAAACGCATTGTTCCTAAGGGGAAGAGGAATATTTACGGCATCACATGCATTTCTTTTAGATTTACTGACCATGGAGAGAATGCTATCACATGCAGTGACAGGCATTTTCCCTTTCACATGAGTCTTTAGATTCTCAATTTCATTTAACAAAGACGTTACTTTCTCATTGGTTTTATCACGTGAGATCTTAATCGAATCATGTAACTCTTTGTAATGTTGTTTGACCTTTGAGTTTTCAGCTTGAAAACAATCATTTTCATATTTGAGGTGTTTGATGATGTTTTGAAGTTGAAAATTTTGAGAATCTAAACACGGAGGTTTCTGGGGTTCAATCACATCACTCTTATGAGATTTCAATTGGGCAATTTGATCCCTCAATTTCTGAATCGTGTTAGTATGAGCTTGAATTTTTGTTGCAAATTAAGATTATTAACTTCTAATTTGAGCCCTCAACTTCTGAATCGTGTTAGTATCATGATCATCGTTTTGAATTTTTTCTTGCAATCTTAAATTCTCCCCCTCAAGCTCAACAAAATGATTCTGAAAAACGTTTAATGCAACAGACATTTCATGAAATTGGCAAGCTAGTTAAAGAAGAATCAGTAACAGTATAAAACACATCTTGAGCAATGCACTTCGCAATTAAATTATCATTCATGATGAGGGCATTCTTCCTCGCAATTTCACTATGTTGAAGGTTTATTACAGTTTGTTTTCCTTCAAGTTCCAGATTTTTAAACACATCTTTCATTTCATTAATCTCAGATTTAAGAGACGTTTGCATGCCTTCAAATGTTCTTTGATTTGTTTAAAAAACGGAATAACTTCTGTAAGGTAACACTCTTTTGTTAATTCAAACCCCCTTTCGCCCTCAGTAATTCCCGTTGGTGTAATTCTCTTTTTACATGTTTTGTCAAATTCAGCAAACATTTGATACAGAACGTATATGCTAATAAGAGTTTTACATTGAGTGGGAAGAGCTAACTGAACTAGGTGCATTGGTGTATTGGGAGGATACACCGTTGGAGTTGCAATCTTAAGGGGAGTTGTGGCCTTAAGCTTTTCAGCTTTCATTTTCTCAACGTCTAAAGGCCAAAACATCTGTTCTGGTGTTAACCTAGTTTGGGGCACAAAAACCGTCAATCGATTCTGTTCATAGTAATTATGGGGCTTGACATTGACAAGTTTTTTAATGCTCTTGGGATCCTTCATTTTATTCTCAAGTCTTTCTCTATTTACTGATTCAATTTCATTAATTTCCTCATTATTATGCACATCAGGGGGGCATGATTAGGTGTAAGCATCACATTAGCATCATATAAGGCAGGTTGAGAGGCACTAACGCTCCTAAGAAAATTAGTTTTTGGCACTCCTACATCCTTATTGCTATGTTCATCACGTAACTTAATGTGCTTATGCATCATTTGAGCAGTTTGAATGGTTTGGCCTTGTGTGTACAATTTATTTTCAAGCTTATTCTTTAAGGCTTTCAAATTGGAAAAGTCACTTAAGAGTTTAGTTTCTTTACTTTGAAAATCTAGTTTTAGTGTGGTTACACTCTCCTGAATCTCCTGTTTTTGCTTAACAGTTTGATCAACTTGATTTTCTAAGGACTTTATTTCCATTCTTAAAGCTTCTTCCTTTAAGTTTCTTTCGGTAATGTATGCACACATTTGCCAATCCATTTTCTGCTCTCGTTCGGTTAACTCAAATTTTGCACGTTGTTGATACACATTCACCTGATCTTTGAGAATTTTGATCCTAGTGGTCACGGTATCATCAGGTATAAAAGCAGTGTATTCATCAAATTCACTCATGTCATTATCAACAGAGGAGTCATCATTTGGTAAAACAGACTCGGCATTTTGTTTCATATATTGTTCATATGGGATAACATTGCTATTACCCATATGAGCAGAATTTGAATCAACAATGTCTGTGTGTTTTACTTCGTTATGAGTCCTTTGTTTGTGCATCACATTATCAACATATGTATCGAAAGATGCTCTACTAGGTTCATCTGATTCTTTGTTGTTATCCACATGTTGTTGTTTTGAGGAAACAT